>OOFC01048636.1:32859-44038 GCA_900323345.1 Pseudochromis fuscus
TATGATGAATGTAATTTTGTTTTCCTCAACAAATATGTATATGATGAAAAATACATGTAACACATTAAGTGTTAGGATTAGTGAAAAAGACCCAAATGCAGACTCAAAAAATAAAGTAAGTAAGTTTAATTAAAAAATGTGATGAGCAAAAGACGCTGCCAAAACAAGCAGGGAAGACACGATACAAAAATAACCAACTGGAAAATGAACCAAAAACAAACCTAAAGCACCATACAGGGAAAATCAGGAGGGTGAGGTAGCAGGCCTCGGAGACTCCAGGAGTGAGACAGGTGAACCACGTTAGGGCAGGACCAGCAATCACACAGGAGGAAGAGAAGAAAGACAGGAAGTGAACTGAACCTAACCAAAACCACCACCAAAATAAAACAGGAAGTGACAGCAGGAGGGAGGACACAGACAGACACACTGAGGAAAAACATGAAAACCAAGAACACAAACTAAGCAACCAAGGAAAACATGACTGATTATAACATTAAACGCTGTTAAAGCTCCATTTCATTGGATCTTTGATGAACAAGTACCTCACTGTGGTCCCTTTGATGCACATATTAAAACCAGTCTCATTGGGGCATTGCTGACCTCAGGCTCCCATGTTCACATCTATCTCTGCTGTTCTGCACAGCACTGACTGTCTGCCTCATTTTCTTTCAGCAGAAATAGACCTACATTGATTTTTAATACAGACAGAGTGCAGAGTGGTCCCGCAGAGGACAGCACAGTACCGGCAGTGGCAAAGGGCCAAGTGGGAGTGGATGAGAGGGACTAAGAGCTCTTACAGCCAATTCATTTTCCAGAGGAAGTGGGAAGTCTTTCATAGATGCTGATGATGTATGTCTGTGAGTTTCCTGCCCAGACACTGAGATACATAATCATGATTCAACTTGATTCAAAGCGCAGAGACACTTTGAATCAAGTTGGTTTTATGAAAAATGTCCTGCTGCTTCTGACCTCATTCACAGATTGAAGATTCTCACAGTAAGAAGTGTTTAATGTCTCTAATGAGATTATGGATTTATGCTGTTATACAACGTGGAAGAGGTTTGTCCATGTGATGCAGTGTCAGTGGCTTTTGACTTTACACGAATCCTGGGAAGCAGGAGTCCAGTGACATGCTGTGGTCACGTCTTGAAACTGGGACAAAAAACCTACAGACACAAACACCTGACACATGTCAAAACACAACCTGCTCGTTTTTTCCCTGTTTTTTTCCTCATTGCCTGATTTTACATTGGGAGTCCTGAGCTGTTGTGTATTGTGTTGTAGATTACATTTTTTCCCACGATGCCTTTTCTGACTCATTCAAATTTATTTGCTTTCATTTGTCTAGAGTCAAATCACAAAATCATCTCAGAGCACTTTACATGCCAAGGTCAAGTAAGGTCATTGTAAGGCTCAGGGTGCAGCCGGTTGACTGGTGACTGGTGAGGTGGGAGGAAAACAGAAGAGCATAAAGAAACAACTTGCATGATGTATTAATACAAGACAATAAGAGTAGAGTAGCTCAGTGCATCATGGGAGATCTGTTAGCAGCCTAGACCCTCAGCAGCAAAACTAAGGGATGGTTCAAGGTCACCTGAGCAGCTCGAACTCTCAGCTTTGTCAAAAAGAAAGTGGGAGGAGCCTGATCTTTAAAAGCAGAGAGGCCTCCTGAGCACAAAGTGGGAGGAGCCTGATAACTAAACGCTCTGCCTCCTGGTCTATGAACCACAAGTAAACCTGCATCCTGAAGCTGCGTTCACCCCAATGTGAGGTGAATTTCTCCCACGGTTTTATTATCACCTCATCAGTAAATGCAAAGAATAGAGCAGACACATGGTCTAACAAAGACCAATCAGCGTTGAGATTCCCCGACGTCACCGAGGAGCAGAAAATTAAACTGATCAGACTCGCCCCCAGCGAATCAATCTGATGAGGAGCTGACTCACTTTTCCAAATGTTCTTTGTCCTTTTCTTTCATTTTAAAGCTCAGACTTTCAGCTCAGTTACATCAAAGTGACGCATTACAGGCAATGAATCACCAACATTGATCACACAATCAGCTGCTTTTGTTCCTTTCATCCAGGTCAGGAAGTTTTAACACTGCATGATGACTGCACGGAAAAATAACTTTAACTAAGGATGTAAAAAGCACTGTTTGCATGATTTAGATTTGTGTGTGAATGAGATGCATATAATTTTATACATGTGTGTTTGTTGGACTGTACCTATAGCCTCTCAGTACGTGCTGGTTTGTTCCTGCTGTGTGAGAGAGTTGAGTTGAGTGTGTGTCTCTCCTGTGACTGATGCAGAGAATAGAGCTGCTGATGGCCTGACAGCGGCCGAGTGGTTGTGAAATAGAAGTAGTAGCAGTCGACAAGGATGGACAAAACTGCAGGCGGCTGCTTGATGTGCATGGAAATGGATCAACCCGCCTCAGCCTGTTCGCTCCTTCAAACTGCAACATAACCCCCCTGTGCAGGCCTCTTATTATTCTCCCCTCTGTTCACCTCTTCTGCATGCTGGGGTTAATGGTGGCACTGTGACAGAGGGAGCTAGACTGTGCAATTACTGGAGAAATTGCAGTGGGATTGCTGCTACTGCCGTCCTTTGTCTGCTGCTCGCCGCTAAAAAGTTCAAGTTGAATAGTTGACTTAACTTTGGACAAAGAAGCAGCTGAAAGAGTTGGAAAGGAGCCGTCTTTGAGGTTTTACTTTGAAAATCTGTGTGTGCTTTCTCCCATATTATATTATAGTAAAAGAGACGGAAAGACACACAGGGTTTGGGCTAACCTTGAAGTGTGTGCTCACTTTAATTGGACTATTCCTGAGACAGATACAACACACTGAACTAAAAGTGTTGTCTGCTGTTACTGTTGCAGCAGACAGGAGCACAAACAGTTCACTACACAACTGGTCAGTAACTGCTACACACATTCTGCCCAACAAGTTTTGCAGTGACTGATAACTGGTTTGTGTTGCAGTCAGTGGAGAAGTTCATCAGTTACTCTGGTACAAAGTGGGCGTCAGTCTAAGTAGTTACATTGTAAGAATGTACGTTAAAGAGAAAACTGATCAGCTGTTAAACTGCTTTAGCTTGGACGCCCTGTCAACATGCGTGTTTTGTGGTTATATATTATCAAAAACAAGCACACCTCATGTAACCAAGCCACTTGTTTTGACATTTTAATGAAACCCTTAGAAGTTATGTATGTGCCGAATTTCTATTTCTGAATACTTTTTCTTGGCAATCTCATTAATCACTGTCAAATCTGCTTCACTTTTTCTACATTAACCCTCTGCAGAATATGATCCCACCAGCGTAATCAGATCATGTGACTGGTTTACGATGCTGTGGCATTAAGACACAGTCTCACCGGGTCTCTGTTTCAACTTGTGTTGAAAATACGGATTTCAAACTATTTACCAGTTGTTGAATTGTGGTAATTGACCAGGTAAAACCAGACTTAGACTGTGATAAAAAATAAACATCCTGCTTTTTCCTGAGTCTTGTGGTGTTTGATGCACGTTTGGTTCAGGATGAAACAGTTAAAGTGGGTGATTCTGTGACACTGTTGTAGTTTCCACAGTAAAAAAAAACAAAAACTTTTTCCTTTTTTTTTTTTTTTCCAATTTTAAGTTTAGTGTGTTCATACATTATATCAAAATAAATAAATAACTGTAAAACCACAGGTGAGGTTTGGCTGAAACTAAACAAGACAAGGTAAACAATAAATGGACCCCAGGCCCCAGAGGGTTAAAAAGTTTTCGGTAGAAAATCATGATTGGTTCAAAAAGATCCCACAGATAATATTTTCTGATTTGAGAAACTAATATAGTTTTTTTCTCACAGCTGAGATTTCCAGTTGTTCATACTCGATGGGTTTGGTAGAGAGAAGGACCCTGATACCAACACAGGAGGCAAGCTGACAAGCAGAAAGCAAGTTTTTAATAAAAGTTAATACAAAAAACAAGAAGGCAGGAGCCTGGTTCATGAAGGAGGTTTAACAAACTCTGAGTCACTTCTTAAACTCTGAGTTGACAAATCCTGAGATTTGAAACTGTTTGATTTCTCCACAGGTGATCTGAGGTTTAATCAGCTCTGAGTGTGTTTGCTCTGAGTTGAGCACAGCGAGTATGAAAAACCCACATTAATGGAGCCCTGATGTTACGATTCACCATGGCAACGAGATAACAACCCGGAAATTGTCACGCGTGCGATTTTGAACACATTGTTTGGATAAAAGTAAAACCACAGCAGCAAGAGACAGAGAGCTGGTGTGAAAACTATAGTTGAATCATAGTGAACATAACATTCATTGTTATTTAGTTGTAACCCTCCAGAGGAAAAGTGATCTGAGAATCAGGTGAAGATGAAATATAAAACAAACAGGTAACCTGAGGCTTCACATTATTCACATTAATTATCAATAATAAATATTTAGAGGCCAGTTCAATGTGCATTCATGTGCAGCTGTGGGATAAAATATCATCCTTGTGTTTTTCCAGTTACCAGTAAAAGATCTTTACAAAGTGTATTTTGTAAAAACAACTCGGCTCCAAAAAACAGACACAGAAATGGTTGTGATGGACTGTCAGGTTAGGAAAGCTGAAATGAAGACTGAAATACTACAACACAGATTAGATGTGGATGTATGGTTATATGTGAAATGTGCTAATTATTGAAACAATATGAACTGTTGCTTTATATTTCTAGGAAATGAAGACGACCTCAAAGTTAAATAAATCATCTTTATTGTGCTCTGGGTTTAATCACTAAAATATTTCCTGCATGTGATGTCTCCTCCTGCTCTGCACACTGTCAACTTATTAATATGCTCCACATCACCCATGTTGTACAAAAAGCTCCTGTTGGTGAAAAAACGTAGATCAACACATGAAGTCTGCTCGGGTGTGAGAGCACGTCCAGGGACAGGAGAGAGAGATTTCTTATATCAGGACTGATGAGATCCACAACATATCTTACTGAGTACTACGAGTATAAAGTACATCCAGGTCTCTGAACCCTCTCCTGGTGGATATTTAACTTCCTGTGGAGAAACACAACCTCCTCATCAACAAGTTCTCTATGAAGGATCAGGATGTTTCATGTGATCAGATATTTGCTCTTTAACTTTATTTATGCTGCTGATTGGGTGATCGTTGGTGTTTCATCGCTGACAGATGGAGGAGAAAGAGAGAAACCCGTGGTTAGTTAAAGTAAACCTGCTCCCGTCCAGGTTAGTTTCCCAGAGTCTGTAACCATAGCAACTGACTCTGAGTTGGAGTTGCATCTCTTTGTGAAACAGGCTGGAGTTATTCCTCTGTCTCAGGTGTAAGACAGACGAGTTTCCCTCACTCCCAGGTTAACAAACTCTGAGTTTGCACTGAACCTACTTCATGAAACAGGCTCCAGGTGAGCAACAAAAACCAGAGGTCAAAATACAAAACAAAAACTAGCAAAACTTGAAGGACACAACAATCATGGGGAGGACAGGACATGTGGACAGGACGAGGTACAACTACAAACTGCAGGAGGGAGGGACACTGTATAGATATAGACGAATCAAACATGGGTGAAATGAATGAAGAGCAGCAAACAGTCTGAAAGGAGGGAAAAGGAACAAACACAGGAAGTGAAGAAAACAGGAAACACTGGAGGTTTTCCAGGAAGTGGGTTTGCGTTTTCCTCATTTTGCATTAACAAACTCAGAGTGTTCAGTTCCCAAAAGAGGGACACTCTGCCAAGGTTGTAGTACACACTGATGATGATGATGATGACTGAGACACTCAGAACGCACAAAAATGATTGTTGCTTCAGTTTGTGAATTTGCAAAAACCATGATGGACTTTGCAGTTTGTATGGCTGCATGTCATCACTCAGCTGCTTGGTGTCATGTTAGTGTGCACCAACAGTTTAGAGCCAGTCACCCATTGATCACCATCGATAGGTCCATCTTTAAGCACTCAAAATGATTTACCGTATTTTCCGGACCATAAGCTGCTACTTTTTTCCGACGCTTTGAACTTAAACACCGGTGTGGCTCATGTATCAGCGGCACGGAGCTCGTTGGCTTTTTACAAGCTAGCAAGCTCCGTGCCGCCGATACATTTAGCGTCGTCACATCAGACCCGGTCAGAGTGGACCACATGAAACTGTTTGAATAAATTCAATAGCAGCTTATAAACTGTTGTGCTCAATAGTCCGGAAAATATGGTACACAGTTTCACCAATCGGAGCAGCTGTTTGCCACATGACCAGTTTTGCATTTTGCTGATTGGTTCAGTTGTGTGCCAAATCATTTCTTGGTGCTGGACAGTTACAAATAGCTGAATTTAACCAGAATAAGAAGAAGCTGGTTTAGCAGTGGAGGAGAAGCACTGAAACGTATTTTCATTCAGACTGGAAACATGACTTTTTGTTCACATTGGTTAAAAAGAGGCTGATCTGCTTTAACTGTCATCAAGCTGCAGCCTTCACAAAAAGGCGACTGAGAGCATCATCACATCACAAGTCACCACGAGTTCAGTGAGGATGACTCGTCTAAATGCTCCCTACCAGCAGCAAAGTCTGCGAGTGCTTCTCCCTGCAGTTTGATGACTCGGCGGACAGGACACCGTGCAGCTGATGGTGTTTGTTTGAATGGCTTTTGCAGATTTAACGACAAAGAATATTTTCTCTGTGTTTTACCACTGAAGAGGAGGAGGAGAGGTAAGGACATGTACACAGAGTTCAACCAGTACGACCCCTTCATAATCTGATGTCTGTAACCACGGGTGGAGCTCCAGCTATGATCTCTGCATTTTTCACACTGTGCAGCAAAGGTTTTCCAACATCTCTCAGTTATCATGTGTCATCCATCAGTAGACAGGTTTGTAAAGCTGTGGACTGAACAAGTTATTCCCACTATTTCTTCAGAAACTGCACTTTGTACAGACGGATCATGTTTTCTTTGCTCCTTTGGTAATTATATTATATATTATATCATTCTTTCTGGACTTGATGCCTCAGTTTATTGGAAGCCATTATAAACTGCATCAATATTTATATTACCGTATTTTCCGCAATATAAGCTCCACCTAAAAGCCTTTAATTTTTTCAAAAACCGAAAGTGCACCTTATAGTCCTATGCACCATACATATGGATCAATATTGGTGAATCATGTAGCGGTATCCGACTGTTTCTTTTACGTGTTTACTGAATCAGGGAAAAGTTCCCTCCACGTTTGTGATGCACTAACTAGGTGATAAAAAGTTGCACTACCTGTTGTACCTTGCTGTTGGTAAAAGATAATACTACGTCACTGACGTTACCTCGGAGAAAAAAAAAAACAGCTGTTCATGTAGCTTTGAACTGTGACAAATGGAGTTGGAAATACATTGTTTTTAACGAAGGCGGAGCAAATACCGGTAAGAGCTACCGGTACGTACGCTACTGTATTGTGTACTAGCTTGTTTTGGAGTGAACAGAGTTGTCAGAACGTTGGTTTGTTTTCTATGAATAAAGTTTGACTGACTGACTTATCTGACTGTTTTGTTGACATTCACTTTAGTGCAGCTTCATCTAGATGGATGATAACACAACCCCAGACACTACAGTAGTTTCTATTCTATGCACCTTATAATGCGGTGCTCCTTATTTAAGAAAACAGTTTTAAAGTAGGACATTCATTAACGGTGCGACTTATAATCTGATGGGCCTTATAGTGCGAAAAATACGGTAATTGTATGATACTTAATAATATTTAATTGTATATAATTTAAAGTGTTTAATACTGTTTGTTGTATTTTGGTATTTCATCTCTCAAATGTGTGGTCACGATGTTTCGCCAGTGAATAAAGATGAAACAGATGTTTTGGGATTTTCTTCATTAAATTATATTTCTAAAAAGCTACAGTAGGTCTTTGAGTTTTGTCTTTCCTGGCTGAGAGGAGGTTGATGACCACTGATGGAGAGTCCACAGACAGTTGGAAAACTTTTTGGGGAAAACCTGGTTTTATTTTCAGGGACATTCATCTTACTTTGGATGGAGCAGCTCTCATCTCTAGAAATATTAATAACACTCCTAAAACTTAAAGGATCTGCTGCAAACATCTCGGTGCCAAATACCACAGCACATCTTCAGAGGCTTAGTGTAGTTGGCAGGAGCAGGACCTACACCATAACAGACATGTGGCTGATGCTGTAGAAGGTTTTTATGGGTGTTTTTAATATTACACTTCATCCATCATTTCAAACTCAGAAACATTTTAACTTTGAAAATATAAAATTTCTCTTTCAACAGATTTATAAAGATTCATGTGATTGTGTCAGTGTGAGGATCATGTAATTCCTGGTCTGAATGAGAAAATGTCAATAATGAACAGCCACAGACCATCACTCACTTCTTTTTACTTGATGTCTTTTAGATTTCTATCTTGTGTCTGATGCACTGGTTTCTACCTTTTAATCTTTTTCCACAATCTGTCGCACACAGCAGAATAATTCAGTTTATTTAACATGACTGAATTGTGTCAGGTTTGCCCATTGTGGATTCACTTGAAGTGATCTGCCTCAGCCACACCATCAGAGTGTTGTTCACCTTGTTCACCTCCATACCTGCAGTGAATACTCGCTCTGTGTCTGCCATTTACAGCAGCCAGCACAGTCATGTCCTCCCCCGTGTTTTTAACAACAAAGTCCTTGACCTTGGAGCAAGTTTGAAATCCACTGACGAGAAACAATCCAGCCTTTCCTGCAGTGAGGAGGATGAGGAGGAGAGATGGATGGAGATGAATTGGGAAATAGGGAATATCATCACTTCTCCTTGATTACAGCAGGCTGGCTTTACGTGGGGCTTTGCTTTACTGACCTCCACTAATGAGCTTGTTTGATAGGCTGTAATCCTGGTGGTGGCGAGCCCACAATCCAACAGGAACCCTTTTGTTAGCAGTGCCCCCTGCTCCCCTTCCCCCAACCCTCCAGGAAAGACTGCAGACATTCAAACTGATTGTTTTAATCAGCCAAGGGCATGAGTGGGTCTTTGGAAACATATTACGTGGACACTTGTTTGACTTTGCATGATTTCATTTTGTAGGAGAAGATTGAAGCTGTTCTCTCCGGTGTTTTTTTTTCTTCTTTAACCAGGGAAAATAAATTGTTTTTCACTATTAATATCTTTCCAACATTTCACCGGGGGTATGTTAGGATGTATTCACATCCCTTTACTGATTGCACACATTACAGTGTTGTAATTGTCTTTTTAAAGGGATTTTCAACACAACTGTTTGACCTTTTTATTTCTTTTGTTAAACAAACAAACTGAAATCTCTCATTTGTAAAAGTATACACACCATTCATCCAGATGAAAACCTTCCAGGCAAGTTTCTGCAGGCTTCATTGGACTGGACTTTTAGAGATCTTCTCAAGCGTCTCAAGACAACACCATACTATGTACATGCTACTTGTACTTGCTCCCATTGGGTCTTGTTTTTGAAAAACATGGCATTTCATTCCATTGCTATGCAGATGATACACAGGTTTATCTGCCATTACTCTACTACTCCGCCTGGTGTCTTTTGGAAGGTTTGGAGGATGTTAACAGATGGATAACTTCATGAATTTTAATGAAAAGTAAACTGAGATTGTTATGTTTGGACCCCTTTGGCCTCAAACCACCCTTAGTATTGACCCTGGCCCCTTAAGACACTTTTACAAACTGGCTGCTAAAAATCTGGGGGTGCTCTTTGACAACAACTTTACTTTTAAAAATCAGATCAATGCGGTGATTAGCTTCTTTCACCTGAGGACCCTCTCTAAAGTCAAGCCCGTACTGTCCCACAACAACTTTGAGAAGGTGATTCATGTCTTTATCTCGTCACAGCTTGACTATTGCAACAGTCTCTATACAGGTGTCTCTCAGTCTCACGCTCACAATGTTGCCATTGCCCCACAAACCTCCACGGCCAAAAACTTGACTCTTTCCTTTTCAACTTTCTTCTTAAAATCAGGTTGTACATGTGTTTTCTCTGGTTGGAAAATGTTAGAATTGTAAAATACGCTGCACCGTTATCGTCCATGTTTACTTCCGCAAACACTGAAGTGCGCTCGCTGCATGACGTCGTTATGTCCTCTTTTGTGCATATGGGACACTTTTGGGTTGTATTTAAGTTCACATGGGAGATCACAATCAAGTCCCATTTAATTGGAAATGTGAACGAACTCGCAAAAAAATCGGATTTCATAAAAAAAAATCTGAATGGAGCATTAAGCCCTGCAGTGTGAACGTAGCCAAAGTTGAGTCTTGTTTACGTTGCTGATCAAGGACCTTCAAGCTCAGTTTCTCTGTTTGGCCATCACTCTGTGGGTTTGAAACTTCTTCAGGTTTTTATTGATACCATTGTGCTACTGGGACCAGTTTTACAAATGGATTTTTATCATATCTCTGAAGCCTCTCACACTTTGTGGTGATTGAGTCCCTTGGACCTAATGCATTGTGTTTTGCTCTGACATGTAGTTTATTTTCACCAGCTGTAAAGAAAGCCAGATCTTTAATGTGTCTAGTTTGTTAGATCTATAGCTTTCTAAAATATGATGAAAGACTAAAAACTGTAAATAAATACGATTAGATCAAAATAAAGGTTTATCTCCATTTTTAGTATAATTCACTTCTGTTATTAATATGCACATAGACACGTCTAACTCTACCAGATGGTGGTCAGTACAACACCCAGTCGGATTTCTGCCACACCTCTCAACACGTTTTCATCAGGTCAATGAAGACAGTCGCACTCCCTGAATAAACCACAAAGAAAGTCAGTCAGTGGTCAAGTGAACTTGTGCTTTAACTGGTGACAGTTGTGACTGTTGACCTGTCATGAGTTTGACTTTGAAAAACATTAATAATTGAATGTTCTGCCACCTGCAGTCCTACAGTCCCTCAAAATGCTCTGGAAAATTATTTCTAGATAAGAGGTGGACAATACACTATTGATGTTAAAATGTCTTTTCTTACTCGACTTTAAATATGAAACATTTGTAGAAAGTGTGGACTCTCATTTCAAATGTTTCTTCTTTTGTACTACTCGTACTCGTCGTCTTCCGCTTATCCGGAGGGTCCGGGTCGCGGGGGCAGCAGCCTTAGCAGAGAGACCCAGACCGCCCTCCCCCCAGCCACTTCCACCAGCTCTTCCGGGGGGATCC
>OOFC01048637.1:2554-23721 GCA_900323345.1 Pseudochromis fuscus
TTTTTATTTAAAAAAAAAAAAAAAAAAAAAAAAAAAATCAGGACATGTTTTTCCTGTTTCTGCTATTTTAAGAACACTGAGCCTCTCTGCAAATCAGATTTGTTTTTTTATAATCAAAGACGGGTTACAGACACACCTCTCTGTTCAACTGTCCCTTTTTAGGTAAAAGTTACAAAAATCATTTCCATTGGTTGCTTTACAACACGGTTCAACATATCTCACTCTCTTTTAATGACCTAATTGTCTTAAGCTCTGAGACATTACTTCACCATCACAGGACTGTCAGCAAAACTGTCAGCAATTTTTTAGGGACTCTCCAGATTATGTTATGCATGTCACATTTCACAACAGACACAGAGAATTAATGATCAGCAATATCATTTTTTTTAAACTCTTAAACCATGATTAGAACTTCTTTCTTATTTATTCAGTGATTCCAACAATATACCTTTACTTTTAACAGCACGTTAGGCAAAATCATACTGTTAGATGGTTAACTACGTGACCAGATATACTTCTGTGTATGAAGCATCCTTAAGGCCTGAATAAAATACCCTTTTTGACAGCAGTGGCAATGGAGGAATCTCAGATCTTCTTTACAGTACACAGTCACACTTTTGACCTTCCTGGCTGAGCTGGGTGAGAAGGTGTACGGGGACAGAAAGCATCCTGCTGTCATTTAACAGACAAATGGAGCAGGTTTGTTCAAAAGCCCCTTGACATCACAACAGAAGCCTTCACCTTTTAACACACACAGTAGGGCCACTTTGCCTGCTCACCCTTCACTAGTGGGACACAATAGTTTCTGTAGAGTGCAGACTTCGATACCTTGTCTTAAGTAATTGGTTTCCCAGTGGTATTGGATATACCACATCAGGCTGAAGGTAATTCATGAATGTGGCCTGTGGCGTTACTTTCAAAGTGTTTATCAACAGCTTGGTCATTTCCTCAAGTGATGAATAGAGACGTGTTGAAGATGGATGCCCACCAGCTACACCCACACCTGACATACAGTATGATCCAAGGCGTCTGCTGATTTACGCTAGCTCTTCACCACCATATGGCTCACATCACTCACTCCTCAGTGACCAGGCCGGAGACCTCTTCATCAAAGAGAGGGCAGCGGTAGTAATAGTTGTGGTTGAGACTGGACAAGGGTGGGAAGGGACAGAGGAACTTCTTTGTCAGGCAATGTAAACAAACAGCAGGTCACCCGCTCCCCTTCCCTCTTTGCTGATTCCTCGAGCTAGCCTTGTTTATTTGCTAAATGAAAATGGGCTTGTGAGTTCTCAGTCCTGTGTCAATAAACCCGAAGAGGCGAAAGGATCAATGGCGAAAGATGGTATTCAATTTGCATTTAAATCTGAGGCTAATTGGCTAATTTGCCTGGTTGAATGTGGTATCCTTCTGGCCAAAGGCTTCTTAAATGTCCCAGTAATGAGCATAAAGAGTGTTTTCCCATTTCAATAAGTCACTTAAACTGAGGACAGAGAAGTTTTGTTACCATGCTGGGGACAGGAGGGTCCAAACCCCCCACCACCACCCCAGCATCATTTCAACCAGACAAGCATCTGTGGAGCAAACTGTGAAGATGTGTGTGATGGCTGACCTCCGGTAAGATGCTGCATTGCAAAGATGAAGGTCTGACACATCATTAGTCTTCAGTTATGTCTTTACTTCTACCACTCCATATGAAACACACTCACAGACTGAATTTTGTTTGAATTTTGCTTGATCGTTGGTGGCATTTTGTTATCGCCATATCCCCTGATACATGTCTGCTTATGGAGGCAGGAGGTGTACAATCCTTGACCTGTTTGCTGCAGAGTTTAATTCAAAATGCTTTCACACTAAACTCATACCAAAATATGTTTTGTAGAAAATTAAAAGAAAATTAAGACTAACTTACCAATAAAGTAGCAGATCACTAATGGTGCACAATAGGTGGCACAGAAACAAATAAATATTTTAGCTTTGTGCAGAGCTCCTATCAGAGAAGTATGAGGCTAAAGGCAAAAGTGAAACATAGAAGATTCAATTCCTGCTCTAGTAGTTTTCATTGTTTCTGTTATAGCAGTAGATCATGGCAATAATGGACAAACTAGCTCATAAGCAGCTTTGTGTTTCTCAGCACTGGCAGACAAAAACGATCCATTTTATTTTACCTGTAGTGTAACTGATTGAGGTGCTAAGCTCTCAGGTAACATATGACACCTTGACGGTGGTAGTGTGGTGTGCATTCATGCCCTCACTGTAATGAAAATCCATGTCTAAGTAGCTCATACAACCTCCTCTAATTAAAAATTTACTTGCTTTTTCTTTTTGGGGTGATTTCTCGAGACAAGCAGGATACAGCATTTTCCTGTATCTTTTGCTGTGGAAAATGTCAGTGTTGAGGGAAGCAAATCTTAATCTAGCATGCAACGTTGTGGAAATTATATTCAAACATGATTGATCTGTTTATCCTGGGCAACAATTTCCTACTTTTTTTTTTTCCCAAAGTCAGAGTCATGCAATTTCAAATAAGCAACCATCAGTCTTATTTCATTTTTCCAAATGACACCATCATGTGTGTTTGGTTTATCCAGCCGTTCACTGTCGTCATGGCTGATGAATTTGTTTATCCACTCATTCATTTCTCATTCAGCTCACTCATCTACCTGTTCACTGCTGACTAACGGATGTAAAATAAAACCGGGTGCACCGCTGGGTTCCTTGATGTGATTCTGTTGTCTGCCTCGCCTTTAATTAGAGCATGCTAACATGTTTTTAAAACTCCATCCTTCGCTGCCTCGTGTTCCCTGTGAAAGGCTCATAAATAAATTGAGGCAGAACATCCACTTTTGAACTCACTGGGCTTTACAGTACAAGGAGACAAGCGTTACGCTCACAGGAATGTGGAGCAGAAGATGACAAGAAGTGGGCTAAAATGGGAATTTGCTGCCTCTCCTTTATCAGAAGTGCTTTATCCTTTATCAAAAAGTGCAGACAGTTGATGGATTTTTATTCTATCATCACACAAAGCATTGTATAATCAAAGGGACTGTATGTAGAATAAAATAGTCATGTGGTTGTTGTTTTCAAACCTTCATTTATCCTGTAGAGTAATAAATTTCCCTCCGTATAAAAATCATATGATGCAGTGGAAAAACAACCACAGACATCACAGACACATATTTCACTACATGCTGTTTAACACATCTCCGAATGGCTGGATGTTTAAAGAGAGAATAAAATAACTGACCCAGACTACATTCATTTTATTGGCTTAAGAAGAAGCTGACAATTTGTTCCTTCAGTGGACGTGCACGGTACAGGAGGGAACCAGTTTTAGTGACCCGTAAACATATATCTGATTTGGATCAATAAGTAGAGTGGCCAATGCAGCTTTGAGATGTTCGCTATGAATCTCAGAGGGACGCCCTCTCTCTCATTAATTTATAAAGGATCCATGAGCCGTGAAACACTAACGGCATCGCATCACATTGGTCTCTAAAAATAGGAAAGACTAAACAAAAGATTTTTTTTTCTCCTCATCCTTATTGTTACTCAAGAATCCTTTTAACTACCCACTTCTGTCATTCCCTGAGGTCGGGAGAGAGAGGTGGCCAAAGCCTGACATCCCCGGCGCGCTTGCGTGTGTTTGCAGGGTGTCGTCCGTGCGTCAACAAAACACTAACACGTCCCCGTGATGTCATGATGAGGGAGATACAGCTGTTCTGGCGGATGGAAACACTCTCCGTGAAGCGCTCCGTCTCTGCCAGGAGGGCCGAAGTGCATCTTGTTGGTCCCATTTAAATTGCAAATCCACTTAAAGTACATAAGTCAGAAGTGCTCCTAGCTAAAATGCAAGCCGTGTTGGGTCTGGAAGATTTTTAAAAAATCATGGACCTTGCACTTAGGAGGATTACATTTTCATGTGCTAAAAAGAAAAAGCGGCGGGAGAGTCCCAACACATCATCATCATCACCTCAAAAAAGGGGCAGCCCTGCACACGGCGAATGATATTTATTCTGAAACAATGTCAAATTGTCTGCTAATGTCTTGTAATGAATTTCTCAACTGGTCATATGTTTCCCGCGCACTGAGAAATGAGTTTGTGGAGATTGTTGTGCTCTTGGTGATGTGAAACTAATCAGGGAGAAAGAGCAGTTTCCACACTAGTGACTTTTCAAGGCCCTGTGGTATAAATATCAACCATCTGTGAGGCCATCTGCATTGGGGTGCTATATCATGCACCAAGGCCAAGCCACCAAACGCAGACAGGTTGCCTCCCATGGCAATATCCACCCTGCATGCAAGACAAGTAACCTATCGTACAATCACTACTATCAACAATGGATCTGCCCTCATACCTCATGTAGTGCTGTCATCCGCTTATACATAAGTGAGGTCATCTTTTAAAGAGGCAATCATGATAACCTCAGTGCTGTGTAATATATTGTACAGCCTCACACTCCACCGAGCTTCTAGATCTCATCTTTCTGTAGGAAAAGTTGAACCTTAAAGAAATTTATCAGGTCAATGAATTCACAGATTACAGTGTGATTCTAGAGGAAAACATGTTTATTAAACCGAGACATCCATCCATCATGGTTTCACTGCTGGTTTTTGGGTAGTTCCTCTTCTTGCTTTTCACTACACTGTGTTTCAGCTCACTTCTGCGAATACCTACTTCTCTAGAGATGAGTTGCAATGAGACTGTGACCTTTCAGATTGCACTGAAAATACAAGAGAAAGACAAAAAAAAGAAGAAGTGAGAGTTACTAGCCAAAAAAATATTCGACCACACAAGACTGAGGACATCACTTGACTGTGTCTCGCAACATCTGGAATTATTTTCTTTATGTGTTGCGCCATCTCATCCACTGTTTACATGTGTTTCTTTGTGTCTATGTTGCGAAACAGAGAAAGAAGAGACAGAGAGTGTATCTGTGTGTGTGTGTGTGTGTGTGTGTGTGTGTCTGCTTGTGCATGTGAGACATTGTTTCAAGCTATCTAGTTATTGGAACGGAAAGGAATGGAGGGAGGCTGGTGCTGAAGAGCAGGCCACTTGAGGGGGAAAGAGAGAGCGAGAGAGCAGAGGGGCCACAGGCGAGTGAAAATCCTTTTGTTATTTTTGTTGATTGTTGAGACACGGAAGAGGGAGGATTAATTTGTCTCAAGGTCTGAGAGCAGCCATCAGCAGACAGCAACGCTCCTCATTTGTTTTTTTTGCTGTTTGTTTACCTAACTTAGACCACTCTGCTCTTGTAAAATATCTTACCCAAAGCCAGTGAGGGGATAAATGCGGCGTGGCAGTTTTGAAAAGATTGATAGAATAATCCTGAGATTGAGAAGCGGGTGGACAAATAAAAAAAAATAAAAAAAAGTGAGCGAACACAAATATGCCTTCTGGTTCAAATAGATGTGTAAACTGCCTTTGATCACAGTCATGCATCATCTCAGCCAGGAAAGTATAAATAGCGCAGAAAATGTATCAGGGTTTTGAATTTAAAACAAGCAACATTTCTTGTTTTTCTGTGGCACAGACATGTCCAGTTAACCCACACGTCCAAATCCTTAAAAAATACAACAAAAAAATAAAAATACTTCAGGGAAGGATTACACAAAAAGGGTTATTATAATTATAAACATTAAACTCCAGCCATCATGCTTTTTTATTTTGCACTTCACATTCACGTTGTTGTTTTTCCCCCAATTAGCAAACAGCACAGTGTTGTCATAGAGAATATAGTGCATCCTGGTCCTCGAGGGCCACTATCCTGCATATTTTAGATGTGTCCCTCTTCCAACACACCTGATTCAAATGACCAGCTCACCATCAAGCTCTGCAGAAGCCTGCTAACGATCCTGGTCATTTGAATCAGGTGTGTTGGAAGAGGGAAACATCTAAAACATGCAGGATCGCGGCCCTTGAGGACCAGGATTGGACACCCCTGATATAGTGTTTAAAGGGTCCCTCAGTGTCCCATATGTATCACCTCAATAGTATCTGACAATGTCAACATTTGGACCTATGCTTTTGAAAAATTTGCACATACATTCTTGCAGCACTGCAGCAGCTCATTACAGGTGCGCCGGAGTAGAAAACAAACACACCTTTCCAAAGTGTTTAGAATTCTTCTGTTGTAATCTGAGGAGAAAAAAAAACAAACAAACAACAATAAAGTCTTGTAATAGCATAGATACAGGAGGATCAAACATAGCTTATCTTTTATATATTTAATAAGGAAGCTAGTAATTATTATTTTAATTCTGTTGATTACACAGTAAGAATGAGGTACGTGGGCTGTAATATAATGTGCCTGTTCCCCTCTTGTTTTACTCTTTAATTATCCAGAGAGAAATGACATGATTTCCACAAACCTCAGTGTTGTTTCACAGTCCTGTAAAAAAAAAAAAAGCATAATTTATTTCTTCTTTCTTATATAATGCACAGTTGTTACTCCGTTATTGTCTTTAGAAGACATTCAAGGAGGAACCACTCAGTATTTTACCTGATCCTCAGCAAAGCAGCACTGCAAAAACTGCATTATAAGATGGGATTTGTGTAATTGTGTGGCGTCTAAGCAGGCTATGATGACATCACACAATGAAAAGTGACTACTGAATATGGATGATTTCTAAACAATGTCAACCATGGATGATGTATTATCACAGTGTTGATATATCCCTGAATCATACGCATATATTACAGCTCTAACAGGATTTTCATTAAGGGCAACTTTAGGTGAATTCATATCAAAGAAATCAGCCGTTGTGTCTGTAACACCTCACAAGAGGATTCCCATCCTCCCATTAAACCCTTCACAGCGCGTTGCAGGATGTTCGGGCTGTGTAAGAGAACTTCAGACTCTAGAGGTCTCCATCCTTCAGCATCCCCTCATCATCCACCTATTCGCCCTCCTCCTCCTCCTCCTCCTCCTCCTCTCTGGCATTTTGTGCAGCGGAGGAGGAAAGGAGGAGAGACTGCTGAGGAGGAGACAGAGGGGACCCTGAGACAACACGTCCCACGCCAGAGCCAGACAGCCAGGGAACTTTGATTTGACGCCAAGTGTAGCCTGCGATGAAAATGACGATGAAGAGAAAGAGCCACGCTTCTTCTTCTTCTTCTCCTTCTTCTTCTTCTTCTTCTTCTTTTTGGGAGGCTTAGATATGTCGGGCGTGCGCAACATATGATGTCCTTTTGACTCCATGTGCTCAATGAAGATTTATTTATCTCTGATTTCTGTCCTCGATCCGCTGATGGTGCCGCTTCGTTGTGCCTGCGCTTAGGTCAGCCGAATGCATTTGAAGGCAGTCTGAGCGCATTGTTTCCAGCTCCGTTGCATATGGGATTTCCAGCCGTGATGTCTGCAATATTCCGCTCTTTGTTTCTGGGTAAGTCACTTCTTTCCATTTCTTTAAAACACAATATAAGAAAAGAAGCATCGCAGCGCGTGCCTCCACATTTGTTGCTGATAATATGAACACACATGCCCCTCATTATATTTACAATGATTCATTTTTTTGCTGTTTAACACGTTCTTTACAACACATCAACCAGCCTCGATTCATAATGATGTCAGAATATATTTATTTTTTCTATATAATTTATTTTTTCACCGTGTAGTAACCGCTGGCATATAGAGGTATTTTATTCAATAAATGCTATCTGAAAAGAGGCAGAGCAAAAGTCAGCCTTTATTTCCAAACCATACAGGGTGCTCTCCTTCAGGGAGCTCTCCAAATGGTACAAATTAAAGGGAGATAAAAGTTCACCTGACCCCTCCCATTAAATCTGCTCTCCAGATTTATAGATGGTGCATGTTGACACATGTTCCTCAAAGACAGGCCTACTGCACATGAACCAAAATGTATCAGATCTCTTTTGGTTTGTGCCCATGTTGTTTTTTGTGAAAGATTTGTACTGCACTGAATATCATTTTAAGATTGTCCAGACACATTATATGCTTTTATTTTGAAATAGAACTTGAAAAGGTTATTTGGAAGCATTTGTTTCTCATGGCCATGAGTCAAAAATGGTCCTCTTGCGTGTAATAGAAATGAAAGCTTCCTTTGTCTTGACAGTGGTTTATTTTCTTACAATAACCCAGGACATGTTGTTGGTCTTTTTAAAGTATCGCAGTGTACAGGACCTGTAGGGGCTTCCAGGTTCAGAGCTAAATAAGGAATGTTGTTTTTCCACAGTGACTCCACTGACTGGAAGTTACTGTGGCACTGTGAGCCAGCGTGTAAAAATGACTTCCAGTAAGAGGTTTTACTCTCCCCACTGCTGTCTCAACACCTGCAGTGAAAATCAGGTTGAGAAAACTCAAAGTCGCCCAGCTGGGTTCATCTGGACACACACCATAGTTTTTCAAAAGGGAGTTTAAGGTCTTTGAATAAGGATCCTTGGTATAAAAAAAAAAGTTTGGAACCCCCTGTTAAGAGTGGTGGAGAGTGGCCCATATAAGGAATAATGATCCCAAGACCTGGCAGCTCACATGCTTTGAGTTTAAGTCCAAAAGTCTTGCTCCAGTGTGATCTGATGCTTGCTGTTTATGGTATTGCAGACTGGAGAGAAATCAAGAGACCTCAGCGTGTGTCTTTAATTTTTCATTCCATTAGTTTAGACACACAGCTGATGTTGTTTGCTCATGCTTGATGTGGGTTGTGCTGTAGGCTGGTAAACGCCTAAAGAGTTTTCTTATCTCCATCTTCCATTATTCAGTTACATATGAATATTATGGTGATCTGTCTGTGGAGTACGCTGCCCCTTACCCCAATGTATTCTTGGAAAAAGCTATAGTCCCCTGTGATCATGAATAAAATATATATTGAAAATTGAAGCAGGGAGATGTTGTGTGGGCCTGCATACATGCTGACCTGTTAACACTGGTAAGCCACAGTATGTGTTCAGTGGTGATGACCACTGACACTCAGTTTAACTAAAGAAGCTGACACTGCAGTGGTCACTGCATACTAGTACAATTTTCTGTGTAGATCATTATCCCTGTCGCATTAGAAAATTATATATTCTAAGGTAAACATGCCGAACGCATAATGATGATGATCCTGTATAGATACAACCAGTTCTTTCAAGACAAAGTGAACACATTATACATACAATTATACAACAGTCATATCCTCCTGAATAATAATATTTGTACATCTTTCTTAAAATAACCATATGACTGCGTCTAGTGTATTGACTTGGTGTTGCCATGGTGAGGCGTTTTCCCCTTTGCCTTTCATGTTTATGACAGGGGAAGGAGAAAACTATATAAAACAATTCAGCTGAAAATGACATCATTGGACTGCATGTTCAATACAGTTGCAACCTTGGTCACATGTCTCTCATGCAAGAACAAAATAAATGCCAGTCAGCCAAAAGACTATCCCCCCCCCCACCCCACAACATAGGTTCCTGTAGCTTTTCAAGCTAGGCTGCTCTGTCGAACCAATCTGAAGGACATTTTCCTAAAGTTATAGCCTGTATTAATTCAAGATCAACACAGAGGCCAAATAAAGAGAGGGAGTGGCTGTTTTATTATAAAAGAATCAATAGTCATTAATAGGGGCTCATTTTCTTTTTATTTGGCTTTGGCCTCACAAGTCCTGAGACATCCTTAAATTAATATCTGTTGGAGATGTAATATCCACTGTTCACATTACAGATAAGTAGCACAATTAATTGCCACAGAGAGTTCCTCAGCTCCCTTCAGGTAACTCTGCCGATACAAAGTAAGAAACAGAACAAGGTCAAATAAAGTAACTCAGTAATAGCACTGCGCAGTCGGAGATTCAGCCAGGTAAAGGAGACTAGTGATTGATTGCCTATCTGTCCCGGTGCCAGGATTAAATGATTCTGAATGAGGGAATTTGAAAATGACTGTCCAAGAAGTAATAACACAGCGTAAGTCACTTGACAGAAATGTAATTGGAAAGTATGAGCGGCTTTTATATGAGATCCAAACCTCTGCACCCTTACTTGGTAGAGTTATGTTCATTTGAGCAGCAATCCATAAGAAAATTGCAGTTTGAGTGATGATTGCATTACATTAGTGTGTGTGTGTGCGCCAATGTGTCTACATGCATACATGTATGCCTATCACAGTGACAAGATGGCAGTGCCTATGCACGCATGCTAGTGTTAGATGTAGATAAAGAGAGCAGTGGCTCCAAACAGAAATTCTGTCCCCATTCTATATTTAGCATGTCTGCCGGGGTAGGCAGAGGATCTCTGAAATGTGAAGATGACAGGAGCCTCCTGAGCCAGAGGTTATGAAGTGACATCTTGATGTGTTTGTGCCTGAATCACACTCCCACACACACCAAGCCAAAGACTTCTGACATTCCTACAAACCCAGAGACATTTCGATATTTGACGTCTAGTTACCATACATTAAGGCTCTGTTTTGATCTTCTTTTGGCTCGTATTATTCCTCCGTGTTATCACATGGCCATCCCCTATGTATATACTATGCTTTGAAAACATTTGGAGAGTATGTGATGAATGTGGCGGTCTTGAGCACACGTGATATTGAAGGCATTTGTCAGTTCGGTGTGGAGCCACGGTGAGTTAACCCTCAATCTCATTTTAACCGCCAAGTGCAATTCATTTTATTGATCATGCTTGTTTTATGAATATGGGAGAGAAATATGCCAGGGGCGATGCTCACAGATCACAGTACATAAATGTAACCAAGAATCAGTATCCAGTAGATACTGTATTTACACTATAGGGCATAAAGCACAATATAGCTACAACTGTTGAGGAAAACAATAGCAAATAGTGGTGAATTTATCCACATGCTAAATGACTCTCCCTCTACCCACAATGTCAGTTATTTCACATGCAGAACAAAGTGTAAACAGATTTTCCATCGAGAAAGGGATTGCATTACTGAAAGCAAAAGTGGCCAATCTGAATGGCTCAGCAAGGTCAGAGCCCTCTGGAATACAAAACCTTTATCAAGGGTGACTGAAGAGGCCTACAGATGAGTACAGAGGTCCAGCCGTCCTCAAAACAATTGACCCATATCATTAACAAACACTGATTTGCCTTCCAAGCACCCCACCACCCCACCACCCCTCCCCTGATGTGTATGGCCTTTGAATGACAGCGTGCTTCCCTGAATAACAAGCCGTCCTCTTCTTGTACCTGAGGGATTCTTCATGTTTCATTGATTATGGTGCTTTTAGCCAGAAGGTCTTTCTATTCTGTCGCTGCGAGCTGAATGCCATGCTTTGAATGAGTGGGTTTGTAGGTGAAAGTGTGCCTGCTTTGTACAGTAAGTGCTTTTTCCTTCCTACAAGTGGGGGGGTCAGGGCAGGTTGTATTTCCATTGCAGCCAGAGACAAATAATAATAATAATAATACTAAAGGTGGTGGGATTAACATAGTTGTTTCTTCAACTTTCCTCCCCCTCCTCAGGTGTATTTTTGCCACACCCATAATTTCCAAGCGATCCAGCTCCTGTCCATATTCTGTATGGACCTTTGTGCCGCTCACGTCTTGTAAAACACAAGACACATGCCTAGACAGAGCGGGGTTTGTGTAGTGTTCCTGACCTATAATCCCTCCCCCTTTCATCCTTCACTGGGAAAATTACTGCCAGATTATTTTGGAACGTACGAACAGGAACTGCCTATTTCACTTTACTGCTAATCTTTGACAGATGTTCTGGAGAGGCTCACATTCACATTAACCGGAGCCACATGCGTAGTCTACACATTAGATTACACCGCACCACTGTGCCGCGCCACACAAGAGCATTATTATTATTATTATTATTA
The DNA here is from genome assembly GCA_900323345.1 of Pseudochromis fuscus. Classification (NCBI taxonomy): domain Eukaryota; kingdom Metazoa; phylum Chordata; class Actinopteri; family Pseudochromidae; genus Pseudochromis; species Pseudochromis fuscus. The sequence continues at coordinate 14,339 of OOFC01048637.1, forward strand.
ATAAACAATTAAAGACATTTTTGTGAAAATAAATTGTAATTTTATTTATTAGGTCAACAATGGGATTGTTTTTACTGATCTCATGATGTGAATATTTAAGATTTTGCAACAGTTATGGAGTGGAGAATATGTTTAATTGTAGTTTTAAGTTCCTAATATTTAGCTAATTACATTTAAGTGTTTAAGCAATTAGTAGATTAATTGATTAGTCAATTGGAAGATTAACAACTAATAATCATAAAACAATCAATTAGGTATGTAAGATATTTATCAAGCAGCAGCCCTGTTTCCATGTTTATATAGTGTAATGTAAATTACCGTATTTTCTGGACTATAAGCTGCTACTTTTTTCCAATGCTTTGAACTTAAACACCCGTGTTTCTCATGTATCGACGGCATGAAGCTCGTTGGCTTTTTACAAGCTAGCAAGCTCTGTCAGACCCGGTCAGAGTGGACCACATGAAACTGTTCGAATAAATTCAATAGCGTCTTATAGACAAGTGCGCTCAATAGTCCAGAAAATACGGTATACTTTTAGTGGGTTTTTAATAAAGAAAGAGCAAGAGAAAGTTTACTACAAAGCTTTTTTTCCTCTCTGCCAATTACAGTATCCACCTGGCCATCAGCCTGTGACCAAGCTATGTGAGATAAATACATTTTTTCTCAAGACTGTTATTTACACAATAAAATTAGTAATATATGCGCATAATTTGTAGGAGAGAGAAGGGATGGTAGTTATCCCAGCCTGTCAAATTGTTTTATATGCAAGTTCAATGTCTTTGACAGTTGTCCAGACAAAACAGGCTGACAAAATGCCAACTAGGCCTTTAGGGAAAATGTGAATTGATTAATCAAAAACTAATCAATAGATTACTCAAGAAGAAAAATAATTGGTTGTGGAGACCTTCACATCCATTCTGGTTAATTTTGATAAAGTGTCTTATTAGAGGACCCCCAGACGGCAATAACAACAGCACCAATCACCTTGCTAAATAACCCCTCACCTTATCGGCTGACCCCACTGCCGCCTGATCTCTCACCAGCTGACCCGAACAGATGGATTCACTTAACCATGTCATTTATTTTCCTCTCATGTCGTTCCTGTCTCGCACTCAGTGAGTTAAATTTTTAGCACCCTATCTGTTCTGTATTGTGCTCATATCATAAATGGTTTTCATGTTATTTGCATCTGACAAAAATGCAAATCAGATTAAACAATGTAGGGGAGAAAAGACCGCACATTTACCATATCAGCTGCTCCAAAACTAAAACAGGTAGGAGTTCAAAACTTTGTTTGGCTTCTAGCTCTCTGTAATCTATTCATCCATTTGCTCCAAAGGGAGGATTCCCGCCTTATTTGTTGTAGTGTGTAACTGTGAAAGTCAATAAAGCAAGTGCTGTTACAGCTTTCTGTTTTGTTAGGAAATGTGAAGTGATGTGTTGCTTGTGAAAATAAATATTTTAATCAAGGTCTCAGATTGTTTTATGTAAGCAGCGAGTAGATCAAAGCATGAACAAAACTGAGAAAAGCGCTGATGCGGTCGGCGAGGTGGAGCAAAGAATCGCCTCACATTGATTCACCCAACTGAAGGTCTGTCTTCGTATTAATTCCTCGCAGCTATTGACATTGCTGGAAATAGGATTCAGCCCATCGCCAATCGGGTGCTCCTCAGCTGCAGGCGCGAGGGTGATCAAAATTCATACATCTTGCAAAAATACCATTTAAAATGATTTGTTTATCAGGGGTGGGGGGGCTGAGATGCTATCATCTCTGAGCTCCCAGGCCTGTTGTGGTGCTTTCAAGTGCTTTCTGCCTTAGTGAAAACTGGCAGTGCGGAATAAAGCTGGCATGCTTGTCTTCTCTAAGCAGAACATGCTTTTGATCTATGTTCTCTGTCTGTGAAAGCAGGTATATCTCTTGTTTTATATGCAGCTGTGCGATCCAACTGTGCAGAAAAATAAACAGCTAAAGAAGCAAAATCCCTATTGCTGAGTTGTCTTTCACTTTCAAGCCGCTTAGCAGAGCGTTCGCATCAATGGCACAAAGAAAGAAAAACTACACTATTGATAAAACATTTACAGCCAATTAGCAGCGTAAAGATTGACATTGGTTGCTTTACAGTAGAGGTCAAACCTGTGTGAGTCTCGCCAAAGATTTCAACGCCTGTTCACATGGCTGAGTCTGAATGTGCTGGGTTAACCTATTTACCAAGAGGCCTGGACCTCGATTGGCCGGTGAGGTGTTTTTGTCGCCGGACAAGCCATTTGCTTGGCTCACGTTTTCAATGCATGACAGAGTGTCAGAACCCCAGTAAACTATCTGCCAATAATTGATCATTTCTTACCAGTCGCTTAGCCCTTAAATTAGTCATGGGGTGCACCTGTCAGACCCCAGCCTGTGTGGTGCCGCGCCTCACACTGTGATTATTGATCATCGTGTCCAGATTTCAGCTTGGACACTCAAACGGCGTCACGCTGCTGGGATGAGAACCAGCAAGAGAATGCAGCTCTCAGCCATACTACAGGGTGACCGCGGGGAATTCCTCTCCAAAAACATTTATAAAGGAAAGGATTTTTCATGTGGACACAAAGGGTTCTGAAATGTATCTTTATTTATTCCAGTACAGTGCCAATGCACAAAACATTGACTTTTCTATTCACTCTACATGGGATTCAGCTGTAATTCAATCTGAATTGACTGCAGATGAATGAAAGCAACTTGCACTGCACCAAACAAAGGCAGCCACTTCTTTTCTTTTTTTTTCCTCCCTGCTTTTCCAATTGGGAGCTGACTGAATGAACAGGAGGAAATGTTCCACGTCGCTCTATTTAGACGCCTGCTGTTCCTTTCAATTTGAAGCAGTCTATTAGCCCAGCAAGCAGGACACTCCATTAGGTGTTTTGAACCCGAGCGCTCCATTGTCTCACTCCATTTCCTCTTTTGCTTGCCAGTCTTCCCTAAAGCGTTAGTGGCTTTAATCAGTAGAGGCCCCTCTGCCCTTCAGACATTTATCTTCAGCCACGTTTGGTCGTCACCAAGCAGCCAGGAAAGACCCAAAGATGGATGGTGTTTGGAAGGGAGGGATTTCGGTGGCCATTGATTAGAGTGGTGGAAGACAAAGTGGTTACCTGCACAAGACCTGAACGCCATCTGGAGGATCCCTTCCCTCTCTTAGTGCGTGATAGCTGAAGTCAGGACTCTGCCATCTGTCCAATTTAGATCTACGCTGAGTTTTGTATCAGTTGAAGAAGCAGAAAGTTCACTATGTAGTGAGTTTAAAAAGCTGGCTTAATCTATTTATGGACTGTAACAAAAATGTGGAAATGACCTTTAAAGCTCTGTAAGATCTGCAATTCTGCTGATTAATTCTTTATAGGGCTAAAATCCTTCATCATCAGAACCTTACCTTGTGTAATTGCCGTTCAGTAGGAAATGTAAAATGCAATAATTTAGGTCCGGTCTTGGGCTGCCAGTCGTCCACTCTTGCAGTGAATGTCGTGTGATGGATGATTTAATTATCCGATCACAATGCCAGCCATTAGGTCTTTCAGAGCGCAGTGAAAACACTGTACACTGAATATCATTGATCAATTGCTAAGTTGTCCACAAATTAAGTATGTACTGTCTCTACAGCACTCCAGAGCACAGAGCTGTTTACTGGGCTGAAAGGTTGAGAAGTTTTTTTTTTTTTTCCCCCGTGGAGATAAAGTCGCTTATTCAGGAGCTTGGTCTGTGGTCAGTGTACAGTATATTGTCAGTGCTGAAAAAGCTTTTTCCCCCCCCCCGCTCGTCCTCCCACTTCTTTTCCCCTCTCCCAGCAAAGTAGTTCAGAACAGATGGCACCACCACCTTTTTTTTCCGACTCGTTAGACTTGACTTGTTGATGAAATGGAGCCTTCACGCTATACTGCCCATGCACCAGATGTGTAGCTGTACATTTTTTTTAATGTATCCTCTGTTGTATCCTGCAGTAAGGGAGGTAGATTTCACAGCCTGAAGTGTCTACAGTGCTATATCTTGCATATATTGGACTAATTTTCTCCATTACCAGGAAAGCAGCACTATAGGTGTGTGTGGATGTAAAGTGAACATTGAATGTGTTTGTTGCTGCCAGATAAACACTCATAAGCTGGTGCTCTCTGCAGCTGTAGGCCAGTGGTGTTTACGTGGTTGTGTATTTACTACAGCAGTGCAGCGTACCATACTGATGCCAGCGTACCTTCCAATCACAACTTGCAACTCACTCAGCGAAGCATGTTTCTGCCATGTGTTCGAGTTATCCTCGGCAGTTCTGTTTAATGCACGCCTGTTTAGCTTGGCCCATCGTGCAGTTTGTCAAACCCAACTTACAGAGCACCACATTTCTTGTCAAGAGAGCGACAGGGGCTTAGGACTACATTCAACATGCCTGTCTCGGTTTGGCATTGTTGTCCAAACTGTCACACTCTGTATGAAATTGTCCTCTTGTGGTTGCTGGATGAGGAGGATGCTGATGTTTTTCACTGTGTGAACGGGGCAGCAGCAAGAGAAAAAAAAAAACCCAAAACTCTCCTGTAGTCTGACATCTCCCAAAATTATTAAACACGCAGCTTTTTTTGGACCTTTCATTTTCTCCCAGCAGCAGACATAATTTTTAGTTTGTGTGTCTTTCTTCAAGAGGGAAATCAAAAGTGTTAGCATTTGGCTTGATTTGCTGTCTTGGACCCAAAGAAGCTGTGGAGGAGGAAATAGCCGAGTTTGCAAATTCGAGCTCTTAAAATAATTAAAGTTGGCATGATGACTTTGCTTTTTTTAAGACGGGTCCAAGCTTTAAAAAAAAAAAAAAAAAAAAGTCAGCTTTGGGAATTACCACACAGCAACACGCTGGGTTCTGAAATCAGGAATAATGAAGGTTAGAATATGCAATGTGCAGATCAGATGAAATCAAATGCACGACTCTGTCAGTGTGGAGTGAAATGAAGCTTTTGGCTACTGACCCATCATAGTAGAAAACAAACATTTTTCCATTTAGGAGAGGGAGATGCTGTTTACTCTATTAACCTTTCCTCTCGGTTGCACTCTTGACATTGAACAATGTAGAAGAGGCCGACTCCTCACTGGCCCTTTTGCTAATGAGGCAATTAAGTCTATCCTGCCTTGGTTGAGCAAAGGGCCGAGAGAGCAAGGCAAGTCATCTGCTGTCTCAGCAAACACCAAGCATCTTAGCCGTGCTGCAGTATGAATGCATAACAAGTCCTCCTTGTTGCCGTGGTGGTCGCCTAGTCGTTGTGGTTCTCCCTTGTCGGTGTGACCCACAGCACAGCTGGAGATCACAGAGAGCATCAGGCTGTGTTTATCCAAGTGCACTGGATTGCAGCAAATGGAAATGGAAGAAAAATACTAAAATAAAATGATGTTTGCGCTCCGCTCGTGAGCTTTTGTGCAGGCTTGGTGGGCAGCGGCTGTGTAGCAGTTATTGGAAAAACAGAAACAGCACATGAAAAACTGTTTGGGAACCAAGTAGTGTTTGTGCGAGTTTCTGCAACATACTGGCTGCTATTAATTTGTCGGTGCTTTGGAACACACACTGAACATCTTAAAATCAAAAAGCAAAGGAAAAGAGATGGTACATTTGGAAGATGAATGAAAATACTTCCAGCACAGTCTGATGCCTGTGTCATTTCTGAGCCTCTGTGTGTCTTGTTGACTTGAGCATTAACCGTGTTTCCTTTATGTTATGAGTTATTCATGCAGCTAAAAGAGCTCTTGCAAGCCAACAGACTTGAATGCCAGTGTCAGGAGTGACGTGCACTGTGGCTGGAGGTTTACTGTACAGCACAGTGAAGTGGAGTGAGTTTGTAGCACAGATCCTGGCCACACAGATCCTATGGGGAAAACAAGGTTTGCACACATGTTGGAGATGTTGTCAGTGTGTGTGTATGTGTGTACATGCCAGATTTTATCATCACATTCCCTCTCTGACACATGTTTGAGGGACAGGGTTGGAATTGCAATTGCCTTAAGAGCTTTCCAGGATAATGTTGATTGCTGTAAAATATGCTGATACTCTGCATTCATTAACAAAAACACCCCTGTTTCCCATTTAAATGAGTTTGACAGCAATTAGCATGTTTCTTCCCTCTTAGCCTGGTGACTGTCTGCTATGAGCAGCTGCTGTGTCATACAAAAGGGGCCAGCATTAGGGCCTAAGTTAATGTGTTTAAGGGATGCACAATTCTAACGAGCGATAACCGAAGGCTTACGGCTGCTCAGAAGGGATTAGGGGACGTAGTTGTCTGTCTTAAAGCTCAGGCTTAACCATCATACTCTTTTTTTTTTTTCCCTCCTCCATCTCTCCTCCCTGGTAATGAATAGCCAGTGTTTCCTGACACAAGGCATGAAAAAGAACATCTCACTCGGTAGGGAATAAAGATGGCTGCTCATTAGCTGTGGAAAGGTGTACCGAACCAGAAAGAGGAGATGTCTGGGCAGATTTGTTTGAAATCAATGCTTGTCTTGAAGCTTTCTCTACAGTAGGTACTGCCACAACTTATTAGACAAGAATCCGAGGAAGTTACGCAGGCAAGCAAAAGTGTGCCGAGCCGCACAGACACATGTACAGTGTGCAGAATATCGGGAACGCCGTGGCTCTGCCTCCTTTGCAGGTTTCGCTGTCCACTTTAACATATTTGCCTTCGCCATGTGACTGGATCGATACAGAGTGATTATCCCCGCTCTCTGTGTGAGACACGGGTGCCTCTGAAGTAGCAGGAGCGGAGAATGACAGAGGTGACGGTTTTCAGTTACAGGACACTAAAGATGCATAGTGGCAAGGGCGCCAGGAAAAGTGCACGGTTAGCACCGATCTGCAATGGCTACTGACCACATGTGTTTGCTGCTGGCTAAAATTACTGACACTGGACACGACAGGTTACACGGCTTTTCTGCAAAATGTACTAAATGACACAGAAAGCAGCAGCGTCGCAGCACGTGTAGCCCTCTTTTTGCTTGCTCATATGTAAACTGTGCCTTCACATATAATCAGGATGTCCAGTATTCAGCTCATATGTGGTAGCTGCACAAGACATCAGACACTGGGGGTTTTATACAGGTTGTTGGTATAAGATCAAGATGAGATGCCTTTAGCTTCATGCAAATACCTCCACTGTCCTTTATCTCAAGCTAACAGCCCCCTTGTGAAGACAGATAGACCTAAGGGCAGTTTTTTCTGACGTGATGTCAATAGCGTTGTCACCCACACCCTCTGTTGCCCTTGTGAGGTAGACGGGGAGACCTTTTCATTGACGTGCGAGTTAGCGCCGGCTTGTCGTCTGGTAATTGTACTACGCTGGGTCTTTGGAGAAATCATGATGTAACTGCATCAGCTCATTTTTGATTATTAATGAAAGTTATTGCATTGAAGCACGGAGCTCTCAATGCGACCCAGTTAGAGCACCGCCCACTCTGGCCTCTCCTTCATTTCCCTAGTTCTCCCTCCTGCTCTCACTGCATATATAATCACAAGTCTGCAACTGATCCCATGGAAGGAAGAGTGGAGGTTATATTGTAGGAGGGGGCAAACATTTAACCTGCTCTGTTCTCGGGGTGGACATTTTGATGTATTATTGCACACATTATCATCTGAATACATTAGCATGGCCAGAGGAACATAGGTTTTGAAAGCCCCCATTATTTAACGTATTGATTTTTGTTTAACATCAGCTGCAGCTGAGCTCAAGTAATCCCACTTATTGTTTATTTATCACATCTGTCACAATGTTATAGTGTATGAGATTATATGAAATTGCAGTGCTGAAAAAAACAAATAGATGGTTGGGTTTTTTTTTTGCAGACTCCAGATGTTCTCTGCATTGCCACCGTTTTCCTACATGGCAGAGGAATGCGAATAGAAGTATGAATGATGTTTCACTAGACTGACCGGCATGGTCATTAATCCTAATATTTAGACTGTAGCCACCATCCACTCCCAGCCGCAGCTTGACTACAAGTAATCATAGCTGCACACCCCTGTGTATTGGGCTGCAGGAAAAACACTACAAGTGCAGAAGCTCAGTCCATCAATCCAAGAGGCCAGACATTTTTTATCCAACCCCGTGTTGGAGGGTTTTACATGGCACCCACCCCCATCCTGAGGGAATATGTTTATGAGCCCTTTCTCTTACTGTCCTGTCTCTTCCCAATCCCCACTCCCTCTTATAAGACAAGGGGTCGGAGCAGACAGAGGCTGTATAGCTTTCCGCCGCAGGGTCTTGATGGATGGCCACTCAGCTATACGCGCCTTGCTCACCAGAGGCCGACCATATTTCTCCTTCACTGCCCGCGTAGACCCGCATCTGCATGAGGACCATCAGGGATGCTGCGTTGTGCAAGCTCAGCAGGGCCGAGGAGAAGTATTTGATTAGATGTAATGGAATTACAGTAATCTGATTCCAAAAAGATGACATCTGTAATCTGTTGCAGTTACTGTAAATATGCAGTAATCAGATCACGAATGCTTATGATGCTTCAGAGTTATTGCAGTGCTCAGTGCAACTGCTGGGTCTAAATTGTAGAATTTCTTCATGTATTGCTGGATTGTAGGTTAAAATGAGCCCTATTTAACCGAATGCTCTTACAGGCGTGTGACATAAATTAACTATTCTAGCCGCATTAGTGGTTACAATTTTCTGCAGGTAATCAGCACTTTAAGTAATTGCTTTCAAATGTAATCCCCCTAACCCTCATAACTGGTGATGCTGTGAATGGTAGGCCGGTTGAGGGCATATGTGGAGGGGGTGGATGGATGGATATGTTGAGGTGGAGTATTAGTGGGAGGATGACCCAAGGGCCTTATTGAAGGCTACTGCTCGGTCATAGAAGGAATAAACCCTGCAGGGTGCTCTGCATAGCGGCGCACTGCTGCTTTTGGGTCAGAGACAGGAGGGGAGAGCGAGGAGAGAGGGAGCGAGAGGATCTGTCATTGATCCTGTGGCATTAGCCTGGGTTGCAGTTATAATGAAGCCAGTCCTGTGTGCTGTAGGTGTGAGTGTGCATGTGTTTGTGTATGTGTGTATCTCCCAGATGGCCTTGTGTGAGCATATTTGTAGTGTGTGTGTGTGTGTGTGTGTGTTTTATTTGTGCAGGTGTGTGCTTGTGTGTGAAAACATACGTGTGTATCCCCAAACGCCTTTGTGTGAACATATTGCAGGGTATGCATTGTCATTGTGTGAGTATGCTACGTCTATGTGTTTCCCTGACTTTGAGTGCATGTTTGTGTGTGTGTGTGTGTGTGTGTGTGTGTGTGTGTGTACACAGTGATGAAGCAGGAGAGGCTGCTTGGCGACTCATCCATCATTTTCCCCCCTGGCCCACGGTGCCCTCAGAGGAGCGCTGCGCTGTCACG
>OOFC01048638.1:0-39836 GCA_900323345.1 Pseudochromis fuscus
ATATACCAATGTAACTGTGAGAGGCCTACAACAGTTGATTTTATTGGTCAGCCTCTACAACAGGGGTGGGCAATCCTGGTCCTCGAGGGCCGCTATCCTGCATGTTTTAGATGTTTCCCTCTTCCAACACACCTGATTCAAATTATCAGCTCATCATCAATCTCTGCAGAAGCCTGACAACGATCCTGAACATTTGAATCAGGTGTGTTGGAAGAGGGAAACATCTAAAACATGCAGGATAGGGGCCCTCGAGGACCAGGATTGCCCACCCCTGCTCTACAATGTAGACAGTCATGAAAATAAAGACAACACATTGAATGAGAAGGTGTGTCCAAACTTCTGGTCTGTACTGTATATATTTTTAAAATGTAATAATTAAAAAGCAACTGGAACATTTACAAATTTCACATATTTTGAATATCCTGTAAGACCCCCCTCCTTAGTTTTGACCCAACAAACAGTTAATAACCTTCCCTTTAAAGCCCCAGATCTGGATGCTGCCATCACCATTTTTATCCTACAGTGTTTGTATGGTTGATGCTCCTTTCTTCAGTGGTTATCTAAAAGGCTGGCTGGTGGAGTTGCTCACTGAAGGACCTTGTACATCCATGAAGGGGCCAGAATAGAACATTTGATTACAGACAAAAAGCCATCGGGGTGAGAGAGCTGCTCGAGTGCCTCAGCCTGCTGTTTTCTTAAGCTTTCAGGAAATGTAATCATTCCTCGTGCCCTTTCCTCTCTGATTAGTTTTACATTCTTTCAGATGAGGATTTGGTCAAACCAGGCTCAAAAGAGCTTGTAAATCAGCAGTGAAATTGTTAATATCTGACCATCATATGTCACTTAAGTCCCTCAGTTGTCAGCCCCAGCAGTACATCAGGTCATTACAACATGTTAGTCATACATCAGTGCATCTGATAACACATGTCGGTGACACTGAGATAGATCGCAGCGGTTCAGAAGGCCAGTTTAATCATCGTCTATCAGGGATAGAAATGGATTTCCAGTAGAGTCACAGGGAGAGAGGCTGGGAGATCACACAAATCCATCTCAGCAATATCAGACAGTCGACGCTCCCCTAGAATAACCTAAAAACGTCCCATAAATCACTGTAGGCAGCCTGCATCGATTCAGGTCACTGTGTGTGTGTCTGTGAGAGTCGGGGCTGGCACCACTGCTGTGTGTTGCTAAATGTATCTTTGCTGTTCAGCTGCGTTTAACGTCACTACTGGATTTTTCTTATAGGCGCTGGATGTGTGGGCCATGGGAGTTACCCTCTACTGTTTTGTCTTTGGGAAGGCAAGTCTGCACATATTGTTTCTGCCGTTCATTAACATCTGTTGCATGAATGTCAACGGTAAAGGCTGGAGTTGCATTTCATAAGCTCCTGGTGCCATCATTATTCCTCAGAAATAGCAGAGGCTGCTTACAGCTGGTATTTGTCTTGTTGTCTTCAGAGGTTTTCTGTGCTACAGCAGTAATTCAATGTACCTTCTGTGTGGGTTTCTCCACCTTTCCTCTGCTCCACCTGCAGTGCCCATTCATTGATGAGTACATATTGGCTTTGCACAATAAGATAAGGACCAAGCCGGTGGATTTCCCAGAAACGTAAGTCCATCTCCTGCATCCTTCCTTCTCCTGCACTTTATTAAGAAAAACCAACAGTGCTGCTCCAGCCACCTCAGGGCCACAGCTGAAGTCAGTGCTGTTAGCTGCTGTGTTATCAGCCTCTCGGTCACTTTTTCTGCTTTTTTTTCTGTAGAAATTAAACAAACTGAACCATGAACATCTTGGCACAGCAGCCAGTGCCAGCACACAGTAAATGCCACCTACTTGTCCTCAAAAAAGCATTAAAAAATCAAACTGAAGCATCAGCAGCTTGGACACATACAAGCTATTGTGCCTCCCTGGTGTTCGTTTCAACTCAGTGGTTACAGAGAAGCACTGAGGTCTTGGTTGAAACAACAGAACAAAAGATATGAGGACAGATAGCAGTGGTAGACCGAGGGACACTGATGAAGTGCAAACACAGGGAAAGTGAAGGGGCTATGAGTAGCAGCTGAAGTATGTGTTGGGTCAGCATGTCAGACTGTTAATGATAAGTGTCTTCCCACAGTGGGTGCAGGAGAATCCACGGAGGAGCAGAAAGCCTGTTCATTAAACGCTACCATCCTGCTGAGCAGAATACCTCATCATTTAATGAAATCATCTCTGCACTGACCCAATCAGTGACAATTAGCAGCAGCTTGTTGTCAGCACTCGGAGGCCTGTTATACTGTGGAGCAATTAGTGTCAGGCCACTTTCATCATGGTCAGAGGCGGGGTCACTGCAACACACATTTATATTCAACTGTATTTCAAAGAGCAGATCAAGATGGAAATAGCTCAGTCACCATTTCAGGTCCTAGCATGGAGCGTGGAGAGGTGCCAGTCCACCTCCAGGGCCCTGCTGAGCTGCCCTCCATGTAACAGGGGTCTCTTTGTGTGTCGAGGGGATTGTTTGTTCAGATGTTCAAAGAGTGTAGATATAATTCAGTTGTGTGTACATTGACAATACAAAAGGATTGTTCTTCTTTCAGTTGATTCAAAGTGAGTAAGTTCACCTTGAGGTTTTGTGAGTTCAGTGTTTGACAAGAGCACAGAAACTAGAGCAGGGGTCTGCAATCCTGGTCCTCGAGAGCCGCTATCCTGCATGTTTTAGATGTTTCCCTCTTCCAACACGCCTGATGCAAATGATCAGCTCATCATCAAGCTCTGCAGAAGCCTGATAACAATCCTGGTCATTTGAATCAGGTGTGTTGGAAGAGGGACACATCTAAAACATGCAGGATAGCGGCTCTATAGGACTGGAGTTGCAGACCCCAGAACCAGAGTTATCCCTGGTTTCCTTCTTCCCAGTGCACAGTTAAGGATGCACCCAACTGTAGCTCAGGTGATCAGATCAGAAGTGCACTGTGTCTTGTAGCTGTGTTTTTACTTTGTATTAAATCAAACTATGGATACAAGGATTTTTATTTAATGTCCAAGTATGTCTCTGGTTTGTCCAAAATATGTACATTATGATATTTTCTAAGATTTAATTGTGATATATTCTTTGTGCATGATTAAACATGACTCCATATAAGGAAAAAGGCAGGAAGAAAACCTACAGTGATGTTGACAGTATCAGTATCCAGAATAAGATGTGGGATAAAAATCTTAAATGAATCAAAGAAGGATATGTAAATCATGTATTATACTTATACCATCTGTGGAGACTGTACGTGAATTCAAGGTTTGTCTGTTGTCTGAGTTGATCTCCACTGTCTAATGAAGAGTTTAGATTATAACACTAACAACCTGCTTTAAATGGGGTGGGGTGACTTTAGTGTCCATGCAGAGGCGCAGTAGAGTCTGCTAGGGCCCCTCAAAGCCACCGTTATGTGATTAACAACAGGGTGATGTGATCGATCCCTCTGTAGTGGTGGTGATGCTACTGCTAATGTTGACTGAACTGAAATGACAACAACAAAGAAACATGGCCTATCATGTCTCAATGAACCTTTAGAGTGTGATACATATAATCAATTAACAGGGTAACACTGAACTTACAGTGTCCATCATCAGCATCAGAAACAGAAGTAATGCTACTGAGGAAAGATAATACAGTGATATAGTATGTGATACCTATAGTAACCTGTTGATGCTGTCAAGTAAGATAATGCAGTGATCTCATGTATCTTGTGTACAAATAGGCCGCTCTCCAATCTTCTAAGTCCCGATCTTGTCTTTTCTGCAGACCATCTGTGAGTGAAGAGCTGCGTACTCTGGTCCTGAGGATGCTGGATAAGAACCCAGACACCAGGATCACCCTCCCTGAGATCAAGGTAAGACAGAGACCACAGCTGATGCAACATAAGACCACCAGCTTAGACCCCTCAGGTCCACAAACAGCTAATTTGAACATGATCATAACAAGAGGATTTCCTTGTTAATGTTCAGACACAGCATGGCTCTGCTTTTCTCCCTCGTGATTGGCTCCTGAGACTCTGACCTCAACGTGGTACTTACAGAGGGGTTCATTAGACATGCTGTGTTCCTCCAGGGCGTGATGAAACATGTCGGTCCCCACGGAGGCCTGGGATAAAACTGACTCAGTCTGTAGTAGAGGGGCTGGGGGGGTGCAGGACCAACCATGGACGGGTGACTTCCCCTACTCCTCACCATTGTTCCATGACACTATCTAATCATGAGTCATCTTCTCACCAGAGACGCTGTTTGTGTTTATACAGCAAGAGATAATGAGGCTTTGAGGCTTCATGCATATCCTTACACACACACACACACACATGTTACAAGAGACAGCACTGCAGAACACTTGATAATTATTCTAACACAGTTAAATCAGTTTTTACTCATGTCTTTTACCTACATTATTTTAGTCTCTTTATGAAGCAGGTTATGAACATTTTAAGGTTTGTATTCATGTGACAGTAGAAGAGTAAACCTTCAGATTTTCTCCCGTCTCCCTCTACAATGCATCTGCTTTCTTTCTGATGGATTATATTGAAAGTATGTCCATAGATCATTTCGATGTTTTCAACTACCAAGCCCCTCTGTTGTCGCTGCTGCCATGGTCCATCAATGAATTAATAAACTCAATTGCGTGTCTGTGTGTGTGTGACTGGTGACCGCAGGTGTGTTGTGCAGAATGTGAGCTGCATGTAACGTCTGACAGATCACCCACTAACAGTTTGGTCCAGTCTCGTCATATTTTAGTCATCAAAGAGCCACGTTTAGCTCGTCACCGTCTCGTTATCATCATGAAAAAAAGGGGCGTCAACAAAATTATTTCATCATTGTTGATGAAAACGACACAGCTGGTTTGGAGCAATTACAGATATTCTGGTTTCCTCCTGGGGTTGTGGAGATTTTTCACTGGTGTTTGTTCAAGAGAAGGAAACTTCCAGCTTCAGTGGTAATTCATTAAGAGACAAACTATATTGGATGTTCATGTTTGATGACTGGCTTTGATTTTCCTACAAAGTAACATAAACTATCTGCAGTCCTCTCTGCAGACTTGTATGGGAAGAATTGCCTGTTGACTCAAATGCACTGATCAGCTACACCATTAAAACTAATGGGAAGTCACTGACACTGATGACCTCATTGCATTGGCCCCTGTCAGTGGGCGGGCAGTCACTTCCTGAGGCTGACGATTAAAGCGGGAAAAATATGAAAAGAGTCTGAGCAACTTCTCAAGGACTCAGTTGTGATGTCTCCATTGTGTGGTGGTCTGCAGCGGTCAGTACCAACCAAAAGGGGTTCAAGGAAGGAAGACTGGTAAAACTGGTAAAACCGTGAGGTCCGACAGAAAAGCTACTGCTGCTCAGAAAAACCTTAATCTCTAATAGAGAGGTGTAAAACACACGGTGCATCCCAGCTGCAGGTCAGGCTGTGGTGGCCTGGTCTGATGAGTCATGTCTTCTTTTCCATCATGTGGACGGTCTGGTGCATGTGCAGCATTTATCTGGGGAAGAGACGGCAGCAGGATGCACTGTGGGAAGAAGCTGGTACTCACATGTCCCACTTGAAAAATGTCCAGTGTTGTCCAGAAACATCCACATCTTCCAGACATATAACTGCAATATCCCTGCTTTGATTTGTTCATTTTTTTAACCTCCTCCTGGGGGATTGTCATGTTCTGAAATGATCCATCCTCTTGCTGTTTAGATGGACCAGTGGGTGACACAGGGAGGCACTGACCCCCTGCCCCTGGAGGACGAGCACTGCTCTGTGGTGGAGGTGACGGAGGAGGACATCCAGAACTCTGTCAAGTTTGTTCCGAGTCTCTCAGCAGTGGTAAGAGACGCCGAGTGTCCTCCATTCATCAGGTGCTTCTGTGTGAAATTGATGCCTTCAGCATTACTCTCAGTAGCTGCTCCTTAACAACCACAACTCTTTGTTAATCACATTGTGACAAAACGCGGGAACACAAGGAGGCCTCACTGACCTTCACAGCAGTCAGACTTCCTTTATCACTGTCCAACCGTGAAATTAAAAAAAGAAAAGGCACCTGAAGTCTAAGTAGTGAGAATACTGAGCTACTTTTACTTATAGCAGCTGATGAACCACAGTTGGCATCAAGTAGTCACTGATCAGGAGAGACAGGGATTGGAAGGAGCACCATCTCAGTCAGTGCACATTGAAAATCATTTTGGAGCAGTTATTTTAATGTAGATTATGTTGATTTGAACTCTTCCAGTGTTTACATGCAATGTTTGCATCATAAGAAACTGTGGCAGTTAGGGATGCAAACAATTACCGTATTTTAAGGACTTTATTGAGCGCACCTGTCTATAAGCCACTATTGAATTTATTCAAACAGTTTCATGTGGTCCACTCTGACCGGGTCTGATGTGACGACGCTAAATGTATCGGCAGCACAGAGCTTGCTAGCTTGTAAAAAGCCAACGAGCTTCGTGCCGCCGATACATGAGCCACACCGGTGTTTAAGTTCAAAGCGTCGGAAAAAAGTAGCGGCTTTTAGTCCAGAAAATACGGTAATCGATTATAGATTAATTGCGTTTTGAACCCATAATTCCCCGCAAGCCCGCATGAGGGTGCGTTGACGTCAGACATCCTTGACGCACACACGAGAACACAAGAGAAGCGCCTCTGACGACAACAAGACAAGCGAGAAGTGGTAAGCTAGCAGGATGAAGAGGACGGAGTTCGGTGTAGAACCACTTTAAGTTGTTTAATGACGACAAAGATGCACAAGAGGGAAATTCAGCTTCTCAGAAAAATTGGCGCTTATCAATTAATCAATAATCGACCGACAAGATGAAACAACTATCGATTAATGAATTACTCGATAATTTGCATCCCTAGTTCCAATCGATTTAGTATTGATTTCATTGATGTTTGTATATTAAATGATACAAAAACTATTTCATCTTCCAGGTTTGTTTTCTTTCCCTCACGTGCACATCTGACGATGATGTCTCTGAGGCGTTTGCTGCACAGACCCACCAGCTGCAAATGAAAAGAGCTTTTGCACATCTTTGCAGATCTTTGTGTTTGTGAATGTTTCAGATCTTGGTAAAAGCCATGCTGAGAAAGCGCTCCTTCAGTAACCCCTTTGAGTGCCCGAGCAGGCGAGAGGAGAGGTCCATGTCTGCACCCGGCAGCCTGCTCATGTAAGCACACACTTCAGCCTGCTGACATCTCCCTCACTTATTAATCCCAACATATCTCATCCATGAAGATAACAAACACCAAACACTGGTGATGCTGCTTTGGGATTCTGACATAGATTGGTATTTCACACCTGTCTCCTCTTTCTGCTGTATCAGGTTAACTAGCATTCATTCTGGCAGCAGCTGCTGCTGCTTTGTGTTGCCATAGCACCATAATTCATTCTTTCATTGTATGCAGTGGAGCTTACAGCTTTTATTTGTGTGTGTTTCTTTGTGTGTTGCTTTTAGCTTTCAAGGCTAGAAGGTTTGAGAGAGACACAGAATGAGACACAGCCACCACTGCCTCAGGCAAACCTTGGATTTTCTGTGACATGGGTTGAAACAATCACAGTGGGGAAATGATCACGGTGCAGTTTCAACATGCATATGTCAGGTGTCCAGCAGACTGGGTCACGAAGATGAACCACTGTTGTGCTGCTCGTAGAACAGGCACTAACCTCCCATAGTGAGGGGTTTATTAGATGATGCTTATTTACCTCAGCTGAGGTTTCCCCTGGTATGAACTGGGCTGTCGGACAGCAGCTGCTATCTGAGGTGAAGGTGTTTCCAGAGGACACAAAGGGAAACTGAAATAATTCTGCCCCCTGCTGGAGAATGAAAAATGTTCATCTGAGGCTCACAGATTTCAAGAAGGTATGAACTGGGGGGTATTCAGGCAGCATTTTTTATTGTGACACAACATTAAAGTACACATCTGGGACCATTAACAAAACCCCTAGAAGGCTCTGAGAACCTCGAGGGCTGATCTACAGCTAACGCTCTCATATTTTACTGAATGACAAGAGGAACAAACAACTGTCTGCGGGGAAAAAACTGAATAATTTGATCCATGTCAAAGAGACAGAGAAGAGATCTGCAGGGTGACAGGAAGCCACTGGATTTCTGGATGATGTGGCTGCACCTTGTGAGACACATGCTACAGATGATCCTGACCATAAACTCAGTGTTTATAGTAATCACATGAAGATATCACAGTTTATTAAAAAATAATGATCCAATTAGTCCTGCAGATTCTCTTCCTTTCTGCTGCTGTGTTTAGTGAAGCTCTACTAACATGGTGAAGTCAGCCATGTTTGTAGCTTCACAGGTCGTACAAACGCTTCCATCCAAACTTCCAACCTCTGTGTTGAATAGTAAATGGAGTACATTTATAAAGCGCTTTCATGACATTAGCTAGGTCCCAAAGTGCTTTACAAGGCAACTCATTCACCCATTCACACACACTCACACACCAATGCCTACTGAGCTACCATGCAAGGTTCTTAGGGTTCAGTGTCTTGCCCAATGTGGACAGGAGGAGCTGGGGATCGAACCCACAACCTTACGAGTCACAGGTGACCCGCTCTACCACCTGAGCCATAGCCGCCCCTTCGGTTGAACTAAATGCAGTACTGCACTTTTTCAGAGTAGTAGTCAAAGTAGCAGTCCTCAGTCATGCAGACTTTCAAAATGTGCAGTTTACAAGTTTACAACTAACCCTGATGACCTCCTATGACATCACCAGGGTTGAGACTCCTTTGCCGCCACAGAGTGCCCCAAAAGAAACATTTTAAAACCATCTTTTACAATGATTTTGTTCCATAACATTTCATTTACATGAGTATGAAGTTTAAATTTAAGCTCTGATTGATTTTGATTATTGTTAATTCCAGTTATATAGGTTGAATAATGGTGAAATGTAAATAAACCTACTCCAGACACCTTCATGTTGGGGAGGCTGGTCATCTCCCACTTGTCTTTTCCCTGTCGCCTGTGACCTTTCCATCTTTTCTCCCACTTTGCTGCAGGGACTCGTGGCCCCTCCGGCCCTCTTTTAAACTCCACCCCTCACTCAGGTAACAGTCCAGCACGCTGTCTGTCCTGCATCCACCAGCCGCTGCGCTCATCATCATCATCATCATTTTAGACCCCTCTCAGCTCTCACTTGTCTTCATCATGAGAAGTGATGGAGCGAGCGTGCTCCCCAGCCATCACCTCAGAGACTTTGTTCTCTTGTTGTGTCCCTGCTGTGTTGCATCAACAAAGCATCCAGTGTGTCTTCAACATTCATTGTCCAGCAACAAGGGAGAAGAGCTTCTCTGATCGCTGCGCTGCATTTGGAGGGAGAGAGTTTCATTGTGTGATCATGTAGATTTCTCCTGACCCTGATAGTGTCCAGTTTGACCCGACTGGGAAAGCAGCTGATCTCTCTTCCTCTTTGTGTTTGTTGTTTTCAGAAAGACCAGCACAGGAGATGGACCCAGAGAAGGAGAGCTGGAGGACCTGCGTGAAGATGAGCCGTCCTCTTGAGTCTTAAGGACACTCCAGTGGATGAAGATTTGTCTTAAACACTGTCACCCTGCATCCCTTGATTGAACCACTGGGCGCTCATGCCTTCATCCACGTGTTTCTTTCAGATTAGTGACTGTCAGCATTCCTGTACACGAGCAGTTTAAACACTGAATGTCAGCACAGATGCTTTTCTTTTTGCTTCCTGACGGCCTGAGAACAACTTTTCTTACTCCCAGTGTTTCCCTGCTGCTCTGTGGAGTTCATGTGTGATGCTACTCGTCTTAGCTGCTCCAGCACTTGTTGTTGTGACTGGCATCAGTCAACCAGGAAGAGGAAAGACCAGTTCAACTGTAATGTGGACACAGACAGGAGGATTATGTTTTTTAAATCTCTTTGCATGGTGAATAATTAGAGCTCATCATCAGACTGTGCTATTCAAAACTCATTAGCATGTAAATGACACTGTATCATATCTTGGATAAACTACAGGGCTTTAGTTGTCTGATCAATGATCAATCATTTTATTACTGTACATAGACGTCACCAGGTATCTCCTGTGGTATCATCTCGCCTCTTTTCTTGTATCTGTGCCATCAGTAGCTTTTTTGAAGAAGAAGAGTAATAGAGGTCAAAGTCCATCCAGTGCTGCCTTCACTGACCTCGTCTCTGACAGGAGGGAGGGAGAGGAAGTCAGCCGTCTGAGAGTTATCAAGCATGAAAGGATGCTTGAATGCATTTCAAAGCAAACTTACTAATTATTTTTACTGTTATGTGGTCATCACACGCTCCTCCTCCTCCTCCTCCTCCTCCTCGTCTGTTATGTCTTGTATGTCTTGTGATTTTGGCTCTTTAACGCCGTCTCGTTACTTTCATATCTCACTGTGATGTTGGATTTGATGTGAAGTGACTGTGACTTGTTGGATGGCGAGTGTCAACAGACTGGAAAACAAAACAACACTGCGATTGACTATACTCTGAATAATCCCACTTCTGATCTGGAAAATATTCTTACACAACAGTCCTGGATGCAGAAGTGATTTTAAAGCATAAATAATCTGTGTCCAGTGAGTGCTCCAGCAGAAGAAATCGAATTAAGTTGAACAAACGAAGGAACTGGCGAAGGGGATCTTATGTAACACTGAAATGGTCACAACAACCCACGCCCTGCCCCCAACATCCACATCACTGTTAGGATATCACCTCTGAAGAGCTTCACCTGGTCCCTCCTCAGCCTCCTCCTGCTGCTTCATTCATGGAAATTCATGGAGTTTCCAGACTCATCATTTGATATCTTCACTCCTGCTAGCAAGCTGACTGCTAACCCACAGATGTTAGGATCAACTTCCTGGTTAGCTAACATTGGGTTTCACAGTAACCTGAAGTGAATGTGACTTGTGGCTGGTTTGTTTAGCACCAGCTACTCACAGTGTGGGTGGGTGGTTGTTTTTTGATGGTGCTGTGGGATCTGCTGAGAACAGGATGTGTTGGTGTGGACAGCCTGACGTCATGTGTGCAGTGCAGTGCAGTGCAGAGACTCCCTAAAGGCTTGATTTCAGCAGATATGTGGAGGTACACTGATCAATCACATATGTAGATTAGATCCTTGTCTCCTTATTACAAAATATTACACAATAGATCAATAGTGCAGAAACTGGAGAGCTTCATGGAGGTTTTCCAGATTTCTTCTCCATCAATAAGAGTTGTGGGTTCAGCCATAACAGGAAAAACTAAATTCAATTACACATCTCAAATTGTTATAATTTGCATTTTGAATGTATTAATGTTGATTTATTACAGGTAGGTGTACAGCGAAGGTTAAAGGTTCAGAAAAAAAAAATAATAATAATAATACTCAGGGGGATTGTGCAATTTCAAAGGCGACATTTAACATCTGACCTCCTTCCATAAATACCCCTGCTGATCATTTTCATACAGAGCTGATCAGCTTTGCCTGGCTGACTGTTTAAAGTCATAAAGCTAAATCTAAGATAGCAGATGAGTCTATATCTGTGAGAGCACTAATTCTGGCATCGTAAATAAAAAATATATTTATATGGTTTTTGTGATTTGATTCTACTGTTGCTAACTTAAAACAAGGAGCAGTTCGATGTCAGGATTTGCATTTCCTCTAATAGTCCTGTCATCAGCATCCTCCAGTGAAGCACAGAGGACAGACAGGGGTGCTGAGCGGCTGTGTTCAGGAAGATTGTCTCCACAGTTGCATGAATGCTGTTGGCGTTAAGGAGTCGAATTTCTGATCATGTGGGAGAATGTAAACCTTTGTACCTGCTGCTTTTAGCTTCATGTTCGGTGGCAGAGTCTGAATGAGAGAGATGCTGATGGGGGTAATGTGACTGCTTGTTTGCAGGGTGGTGGTCTATGGAGGCCTGTTTGAACCAAAAAGTGTGACATGATGTGCTGTGTTCATTCCTAAGAGAATAATTTTGTGTCTGGGTGTCTCCATGTGTGCTGCTGTTGGTGTGTGTCACAGTGCAGTATTACTGTTGTATTAATCATCATTAGCATGTTGTCCGTCTGGCTCATCCTGGAATATGTTGTCAAACACTAGACATAAGACATAATTGCACTTTCACACTTAAAGATACATATTTGAATTAATTGTGGTTACAAATAACACTACTGCCAGCCATTAAACAGTTAATGATAGAGAGGACAAACTGTGCTTCACCTGTAAAAGACCATATTTACTGTGCTTTTTAACATGCGCTCCATCTGCATGTTGCAGGGCTGCTGCTTGCTTTCTGAGATTTTTCTTTTTTTTTGTATAAAAAAATCCTCTGAGCAACATGAATAGTTGTTTTTGTTCTGCATATCTACTTTAGAAGATATTAGTGAATGTGTATAACTGAGGAAAGTGAGATTTTACTGCTGACAAACTGTGGATAGAGAGAGTCCAGAGCAGCTTAGTGTTCAGGGTAGATCTTTGTTTTGGTTTCATTTCAAGCATTTAAAAAGCTTCAAAACACACTGAAGTGTTCATGTGCAGGTTACATCACCATGTGGACATTTATAAAGCCCTTTACACTGTAATTCCTGAACTAATATTTTTCTTTATTCCTTTGTCCAATATGTTCAAATCTGCCAACAGAGATTTACCTTTATTTGCCAATTTTCACTAAATGTCGTTGCTACATATCCACTCCTGACCCTTGAATGGATCATGTTTGGGTTGTTTTATAGCACGTAACAGATTTAAGGGGCCACAACAATAATTCCTCCAGTTAGATCCTTCCAGATTTTCACTGTGTTTGTTGCAGATCTGTGGATCCTAATGCACATTCAGGCTCAGAGGTTGTGGATGATGCAGAGTAGACAGAGGGGATCAGTGGGTGCTACAGCTGAGTGAGTGTCAGGACTAATGTCATCATGATTTCAGGTTGTGATTATATCCAAAGGGAGGAGGACTGTGGGAGAGTGAGTGTGTACATAACATGGGGATCACTGCTGTGTATCTTAACGTGTTTGTCCTGGTGTGTGCGTGTCAAAGTGTTTGTGTGTGCGTGTCACATTGTCGTCCCGTGTGTTTTCTCTCAATGTCCTCACTCGCTGAAACAAAAAGCATGGCACGTCCCTATGGAATGCAGTTGTTACAATGTAAATATGTACCAATATATAAATATAAGCTATTTTTTGCATGCTTTTTTAAAATAACCTCATCAAAAACAATAAAAAGTCTGAAACCTGCCGATGTTTTGTCTCTTCCTGTTACATAAAAGCAAAAAGCAGCAATGTCATTGAACATGTTTTATTGAGACAACTGTTGATCACAAGGTGCACACGAGGGATGACTCACTCTCGACAGTGGCACATCCGTCCACATGCTACGTGTGGATATCTTGCTTTGACACAGACGGTGACTGAGGTAATAGACGATCTGTGTACACACAGGAACATGTGCAAAAATATTCTTTCACCTGCACGGAGACAGTTAAAGAGGTGGAGGTTACACCCAAAGTATGAACAAAAAGCAAACCAAGCTACACCCAGTAAGTACACATAGAGCTGAGCTACTCTATCTGTGGCTCTGCATACAGGGAGAGGAGTCACACTCAGGGGGGCTGCAGGAGTGGGAGGGAGTCATTGGTCGAGGATGCTGTTGAAGATCTGGAAGCCATGCAAGCAATTTGGCTGTGTCCTTCCCGTCTTAAGAGTTCAGTGTGTGTGTTTCCTTGTGGGTCTATGGTGTGGTTCCAGTGTGCTTCAAAAGTAGCATGGCTGTTGGCTTGTTTGCTCCCAGGTCACTTCTACAGAAACAGCAGATAAAATAGGACATCAACCTTCACAAAAACCCAACACATGAGCTTTACAGTTCAACAGAAACTGTGTGAATCTCTTACTTTCGATACCTCAGTCTCTGTGCTGCCTGCCTCCGAATCAGGGTCCTGTGGGGCAGAGGTCAAAGCCACAAGATAGGAGACGTTTAGACCTCGAGTGCAACAAGCAAAGCCACACTCCTCATCATGACACAATACATCAAACAAATAAAAGAGATTCTGCTCTACTGTCCAGACTTCTGTCGTGCACTCACGTTGGACTGGTCAGTGCCTCGGACTTGTCTTGCATTTGCTTCGAGGGTGTAATAGACGCTTGTGTCTAAACCGAGCGACTCGCTGTCCTGCTGTAAATACAAAATGTCCTGCCTGGTTCAGTTACACAGGGAAGCTGTCTGGGTGGGATGTTCATCTTGTGTTATTATAGAAGTGGCTGCACTGCTCTCCAGTGTTGTGGGACGCATTAACATGAACCTGATGGTCACTGAAGGTTACTGCAGCTGTGCACTGCAGGCAGCTCGAACTGTGATGTGTGTGTGTGGCATTCAGCAAGTATGAATTACACTGGTGTTTAATGCCTCTCTGCTGCCATCTGCTGTTCAAACTAACCTATTAAGTTTGTGATTAGCGTGACAGACACCACAGAGCTTACCTGCACATGTGTGTCTGTGTATTTGAATTTCATGTTCTTGTAAAATTCTCTTTTTGGTAGTAAGTAGAGCAGCACCAAGTCACATACTACAGTCGCCTGGAAAGAAAAGGACAGAATTATAATGTGTTAATAATCCAGATATAATAATTATTGCAGGTGTAAATCAGGCTATGATGACGTACCACTCCAAAAATCCCCACTCCAGAGCCTATTGCTGTCAGTGTCGGGATGATGTCAAATTTTCGTGCCTGTGAGAGACACAGTGTCAGTGATGTAAAAAACAAGCTTCCCTTTAATTATTTCTCAGGACAGAAGTGCATGTGGAAAGAAAAGACATCAAATCTCTGACTTACCAGTGACTGCACAATAATATCGATCCTGATGCCGAACACTTTGAGAAGAGTTCTCTTCTGAACTTTCTCATCCATGTAATGCTTTGCATACCTACAAACAGCCAGATGAAGGATTACACTACTTTAAAATCTATTTGTAAAAGCAGAACATCACCATGTTGTAAAGCAGTGGTCCCAACTACCGCTCCGTGAGACATTTGTTGTTATTTGTTGAAAGAATCAATGATTTATATAAATTCCGTTGTATTGATTGTTATAGTCTGAAAGACATTTTATTTTGAAAAACGACCGGATTTTCTCCGACTTAACTTCCGTATGTGTCTCTTGACACGTCAATACGCTTGTCTCGGTCACGTGATCAGACACGTTAGCCAAACAAACAAGTCCGCAAACTAGCGAAACTGAGTGAAAGAAACCAAACGTCTTTTAAGAGCTTCTTTGCAAAGGGGAAACTTTTTTTATGCCGGTCCTGTTATTTTATTTTTGCTGTATTTATCCGCCACACCTTGAAGGCCGGTCCGTGGTGCAAAAAAGGTAGGGGACCCCTGTTATAAAGCAACAATTACTGTTACTACTAAAGGACTATGAAATGCTGCCTTTGCAATTACTTTAAAATCACCCCCCTAATCAAATGAACACTATCTAAAGAAAGCTGCTGTGTGAAGCTGGAAAGTCTGCGTGTGAATACAACAAGTGGCAGTTTGTGTTATTCAAAATCAGCTCTTCGTCTCAGTGATCTGTGGTCCATGTGAAAATCATTCATCATTAAGGAGGCTGAGGCTGAGAGAAGGGGAGGAGTTAGGGGCGGGGTTAGTTTGATTCAAGGGTCAGACACGCCTCCTCTCACCATCCAAATATGGTCATTTCAGGCTTAAAAACAACAACATGGTGACGTTGTTGTTCCCAACTCCTGGCTTCAAAACATGGGTCCACAAACAGGTGACGTCAAGTTAGCGTTGCCCTCTTTTATATACAGTCTATGTAAATAACCTACATCAGCAAACACCCCACCCTGGATGTTTTTAGACTTCTCCAGGTCCTAAAATAGACCATTGTTAACAAGTGGCTACCTGAGACTGAATAAAAAAGTCCATCTGCTCATTAGTCTGTTTTCATGTGTTGATATTTCTTGTAACGAGGCAGGGCTTTAGTGGAAGAGGTCCGCACACAAAATCAAATTACAAATCACAGGCTTTGTGGCAGTGTAGTTAACGTTTACTTTTTGCTTCTGGTAACTTTATTTTTCTTGAAAAGTTTTAACAGAGGTGGTCATTTCATAAGATGATCTTGCTGGACACAATATGCAAGTAATAGAAAGTTCTGGGGTGATTCAAAGTAAAAATTCTCACTGGCTTTATGTCGTAGGGACCAGGGTGATGCTAACTTCAAGGCTGGCCTGCAAAAAGTGAGTCCTCCCTGCAGCACAGCATTTCCTACAATATCAAACTGCTGCTGTGAACACTGTGGGTTAGTTCACACTGACACACCTGAAGTTGTAGCCCACTGACGCTCTGGCTTTGTCTGTCTCAGTGGGGTTTCCATACAAGCCGTGGAAGTTGTACCGCGGTTTACAGTGTGTTACGTCCCTGTCCAGGTTACACGTCCAGTCAACCACAATCCCAATGGCCCCTCCCTGTCAGGGCACAAGCACAGCACATGTCAACCTGCTGATTTAATGGTCGATCATTCCTTCTCATTTTGGGCAGAAGGTTGGAGGGCATCACACTGACCACTTGGGCGATTGTTTCGAAGCTGAAGCCGGACAGTTTGACTATGTCTCCCAGTCTGAATATGGGACACAGTGGAGCTTTCTCTGGATCATGAAGACATTTACTGATGTAGTCAGCATCGATCCCCTCCACCAGGTTACTCCTGAAAAACAATCACACTTTTAAAACATAGTAACCTCAGATTATTAGTTTCTATGTAGATTAGATCTTCTTTCATGTTTAGGCCTGCTGATGTTTTTCTTACTGTAGTGATGGGATTTTTGTTTGCATGTTTTTTTATGTGTGTGTGTGTGTGTGTCTTTGCATTCTTGCTTTTACTATTAACTCTTCACACACATTAACATTTCTCATCAGATTGCACCTTCCTAAGATATTACTCACAAAAAACTCTGGTTTTCATCCAAATATTGTATTTCTTACTCCAAGATAACCTATGATGACATCATCAGAGTAAAATGTTTCATTGGTGGAGTATCCCTTTAAAAAATGTTGATGTATTTTGAATAATTTTCTAGCTGTGGATGTTCAAGTATTTTATGGAGTTGTAGCCAAAACCTAACTTATCTGTTCTGATTGATCTAGATTTAGTCACAGTCATATCTGCTGGACTGAATTCAGTTCAGCATGAATGAGGTCCATCACCTTGTGACGCCAAATAAGGGGAAAGTTACAGAATTTTTGATGAACAGCGTGTAATTCTCTGCAGACATCAACAGAGGAGGACTGCAATAGAAGAGAGGAGAAAGTCAGATGTACAATTTAAATTAGTGGTGGAGAGACAATATTTCCAGATAATGTCACAGAATCATCAGAAATTCAATCAGGAGCTGCTATCAGCTGGCAGTATGAATAATTCACAGTGTCCACATACTCTGGTATGCTGTGATCATCCTCCACTGGACACCAGGCCAACACCTCACACGTCTTAGTGCTATTCACACACACTCCAGTCATTTGTCCTTGAAATAAAAGAATCAAGATCATTAGAGAGAAAACTTTAAATTGAAGCAAGCAAGAAGCAAATGTGTTGTGAGCAGCAGTGAAAACTGAAAGAGAAAGGCTGCAAGCTTCAACATAAAAGCAGCTTTAAGCTTGTTCTGCCTCCACTCTTCATCTTATCATGAATTAGCATCAACAGCAGCAAGCAAGATATAATTGTAAAGCAAAGCGAGCGCTGAAACAGCTGTTTTCTTTATCTCGCCCTCACTCGTATCATGTCTCTGCCTGTGATTAGCTCTGCTGCTGTGTGTTGCTCTCATCCTGTGCTGGATGAGTTCACAGACAGTTCTCCAGCAGTGGTTCAGCTTCGGTTTCTGACCTTCCACTGAAGCCCACCAGTCTGTTTAGCTACAGGGGCGCCCCCGCATGTTTACTTGTCCACAAGCGTAGAGACAGCACGCCGCCTCTAAAGGGACACTGGCACCTCAAGGTGAATTTGACTGGTCTGAAACAGACAGATCTAAAGCTTTGGCTAACATTGGTCTTATTGAAGCCGATGTGTGACAAGGAGGACTTGAAAGGCTCAGGGTTGAACCTTGGGACAGATGGAGGACAATAAATTTATATAACGTCTCTTTGAACTACTGCATATGTTAATATCTATTAAAAAAAGCTTGTGTCTAGAGGGTTGTTTGATTGCAGTGTCTCCGTGTGGTTCAGATTATGTCACATGCATAGGAGTTATTGCAGCGTCTGCTTATGTATACATGCGTGTGCCTGCTTGCTCAGCCTGCCCTGAGGGTTTTACTTGCTTCAATGATCAATCAGCCTCTATACAAACACAGGACAAATGTTTGGTTACTAAGACCTCGGTTGTTGATTTGAATACTTTTTTTCCTCCTCTCACTGCTGGATCAGAGCCATCCATGAAGCACGCTGAGATGTTTACCTTGGCGCTGATGAGTCAGATCTGGTGTGTTTCTACTGTGTGAGTGTGTCCTACAGCCGCTCTACAGTGCCACAGCCCGTATTACAAACACACTGCTTCACATCCTGATGTGATCTCCCTCAGTGCATCATCGAGCACAAGCGCTTCCTTCACTACATTTCATAAGGGCTTGATCTCTGGATTAATTAAAGAAGAAGCCAAAGTGTGGACAGATCTGAGTTTTGCCACAGACGGTTACTCAGTGAGGACAGCTGAGGTCACACACTGTCAGGCCGTCAGGATTTACCATGTCCCGTACGTTTGAAACTCCCTCCTTCACAGTCGGTGTTGGAGCTGCAGCTGTGCTTTCCTTTGAGCTGTTGTAAACAAGAGACTGGGGTCAGTGCATGTACACAACTGTGGTATGTGGATGTGAAAAAATAAGTAGACTGAACAGGAAAAATGAGTTACAAAGTCTTTTTCTACCATACAGCAGCAAATCAATTACCCAATTACAGAAACAGTCTTGGAATGAGACCGTTTCCGTTTTGTTTTACTATTTAAGGCAGCGTCAGAGCGACAAGGAGGAAGCAGAAAGGCAGAGAAAATCTTAAAAAACTCACATACCTCTGGACACGTTCCCATCTGCTGACCTTCAGTTATGATGTAATTAGTCATCACTACAAAAGATGAGTCTCCCTGAATATTTGGATTAGAAGAAGGAATGTGTCACAATATTTTAATCTCACATTTGTGCCATAAAATCATCCAATAAACGATGCACTGTTTGTTATGCAACATGCTAAATTCGTTTTTAGGCAACCTGTCAACCTGTCAGTTGGAGCCTGCTGGTGAGCCTGCTGATATCAGCAACACCTCAAACAAACTTTTACATCCCAGAAAGTCACATGTTGTGTCACTCATGGTCAGTTTTCAGCCTAAAGACAGAGTTCGACATTTTTAAGGCTTTTTTTTTAGCTTCCTGGCTGAGGGTTAGAGGAGGAGATGGCATGCCACTCTCATGTCTGTTTTCCATCTGTGAAGCTGGAGCCAGAAGACTGTTAGCTTAGCATAGCTTAGCCTAGCCTAGCTTAGCAAAATTAATGGAAAACATGGAGAAACTGTTTGCTTGGCTCTGTCCAAAAGTTAAAAAATAAATTAAAAACAGGCCACATTTCCTGGACTGTCTGTGCTGATTTGTCTAAAACAGGAAGCTCGATTGCCGTTGACACAATGACCACTGGTGCCTTGACTGGTAACACTGAAGAAGCAGGTATGTACAAGTTCAGTGATGGCTGACATTTTTAGAAATGGCAGAACAGCTTCATCTTTTCACTATGCTTTTGTATTTCCTACATTATCACTTGCAGGTTTGCTTGATATTAAACCTCTGTAGCATCTAGACACTGATGATATTACCACTTAAATCAGACAAGTCTAAGTCAAAAGCTCCTGAGTTGAATTTGAAGACAGCATATGTCTGTGATGAGACCATTGACTGTTTATAGAAGACATAATGTGAACATGTCACTCATTGGTTTGTGGACCCACATTTTGAAGCCAGGAGTTTGGTGTTTGAACGTCACCATGTTGGCTGTTTGGAGAGGGAGACACCAAATCTGAATATGAAGGGAGGAGTGAGGAGGCGGGTCTGACCTCTTGAATATGAGACTCGATTTCAGTGCCAGTCTCATTGGAGACCAGACCTGTCAATCAGACTAACCCCGCCCCTAACTCCTCCCACCAGATCTCTGAGAAGAAGAGTTGATTTTATCTAATGACATCAGAATGACTTGTGGAAAAAATGTATTGACTGAATATTTCAGGATTGAAAATGAGGATTTTTGGATTGAAGTCAGTTGGAGCCAGAGTTTTTCTGAAGCCGTCTAGTGGCCATCGGGAGCATTGCACTTATTTGGACTTCAGCATTAGCCTCATCTTTGAGACCTGGTTGTTTTGTCCATTTCTATCTACAGGAATTGTAACAGGAACAGGAACAAATAAGAAATGTAGTTATACAGTCACAAACTGTCTGCAGGGAGGAGGTCAGGGTGGATGGATGTGCCTGCAAAACACAGGTCGTTGTCCCTTTCAAACATTACTTTTGACCATGACTGTTCACTGGACTAACTGCATGTTAAATATGGTAACCATGACAACAAAGCTCCTCTTCTTTTAAACCAAGATCTTTCCCAAAAACAACCGAGCTGTTTTTGCCAAAACCAAACCAAACAGAAGCAGAAAGCATCTGTGTTAAGTAACATTTCCATCGGTCACGTTCAGAGCAGAGAGCCCTGCAGAGCATGGATGATCAGGACCTCCAGGACCTGCAGCTGTGGGAGTGAGCAGCTCTAACTCAACATGTCTGTTTTTGAATTCATGTCAAATACATCGTTTTACTGGCTCTAAAGTAACCCAGCATCTACAGTTTGCTTCTTGTCTCATATGAACACACAGTCGTTCACTTTGGACACACACCTCGTTTTCATTCTTTCACCAGAACTAAGCTGCTGACTGTAGCTTTGTTTTTAGCATGTGAGTTATGTAGATATACGGTGGTATTGTTGGTTTGCTATATGCTGTAAATAACAACACAATAGACTGTGTATTTGGTTGTTAGGTAACAGCACGGTCTGGTTGAAGTTTCACTCCACACCCATTAAAGTCATAATTTCAATAATTAAAAACCTGCCTGTCTGGGAAATATTCACACACACACAGGTGGATTTCAGCATAGAGATGGTAGTTAATACCATATGTGATGAAGCAAAGTGTCCTTTTCATCCCATTGGTTGGATGTATTAGTCTAAACCTCATTCTGAATTTAAAAAGAGAAAAGAGCCTCACCCACACATCAAAGCAAACACGACAACCATCATTGTGTCTTCTTCATTTCTTTCCCACAGATAACAGGCCTCGGCATCATTTTAGGTCAACAAAGACGTGTGTTTGAGCAGTGTCTCTTTGGGAGGGTGTTTGCTTAACTGTTGCACGCAATGAGATTTGGAAAGTACAGGGACACCTTTACTCTGATAAAGCCTGATGATTGCCAGGATCACTTCTCCACTGTAGCGTCTTCCTTGATTGAATCTGGCAGGAACTCGAGCCAAAGTGGATGTTTTGATTAATATAACAGTGTAAATGATCTGACCACTGTCCAGTTTTCTTCAGGGAGCAAAGAGTTTTGACATTAGTTGTCTGACTCAGCCTGATGGTGATCCACTCTGACAGTTTGATTTATGGACTGTAAATGTGACTTTATGACATCTGACTCTGACCCAGATGAACAATAATTCTAACAGAGGTCATTGACTTGGACATGGTGCAAACAACTTCCTGACCAATTAGACGTCATGTTAAATAGCACCTTATAATAATAATAATAATAATAATAATAATATGTAATAATACCCATGCATATGTAAAATCTGTCACCGACCTGTGGAGGGAAGACGTAGTCGGCCACGTCCCAGACTCTCTCACTTCCACTCACGTTGGTGTAGCCCACGCCTTTCATTTTGGTGAAGACGGAGCTGACTGCCGTGTCTGTGGACTGGTAGCCTTTTTCGTAGATGAAAACCCACCTGTCCGACACACAGAGAAGATGTCAGTCCTGTCAGCACCTCAGGATCCCCGCTCCACCTCGGCCCAACCATCCATCCCCACAGGCAAGGGCATGCATATGGATGATGTTGACATGACATTTTACACAGCCAGCAGCATACCCAACAGGGACACGTAAAAGTGATTGTGCTCGTGCGATGTCACGGTGGTTCTGCTTTGTCCTTTCACTACTATCAGGACAGACATTTACCAGCTTCAAAATATGTTAGAATCATAAAAAGGTTGCAGCAACGTGGAGGCAGCTCGAGCAGGAAGTCAGCTGTGAGCCTTATCACGGTTGTGATTACATCCAGTGCTGATCACTGCCACAGACTCACACTGAAACTTTCCAGGCTATCACTGATCGAGTTTCTAACTAATCTGGATGTCCTATCAACATGTCAGCTTCAAGTGCATGTGACAGTTTAGATGTATGGTGTGTGAAAATCAGCAGCAGAAAGCAGCTAGATTTAGTTTCTCTACAAAGTTACTTACACTGTCCATCTATTGCTACATTTTACAGAGTAAATATCAGACTTTTTACTCCACCAAACAGTTGTAGTTATTACTTAACTTTCAGTTTTTATAAAAATAAATATAAATAAATCAATAAAATACAACACATTGCTCAAGGACAGACCACTGGTTTCCGGCCTTTGTTGCTTTTTGCCAGTTGGGGCCACTTGTCCTCTTCCACATCCATGACTTGTTCAAGGACAAAGGCATTTCCCCTCACATGATGTCATTTATATAATGAATTTATGCTGAAAGAAGGAAGGTGTTTCACTAGTTTTCAACAAAAAAAGCAGAGAAAATTAAATAAATAAAAGAATGCAAACATATGTAGCACCATAGACCCAGTGGTTTGTGGACCTGAAGTCCAGAACCTCCCATTTGGCTGTTGCCATCTTGTGTTTTTGGAGCCAGAAGTGACCATATTTGGATGAGAGGGAGGAGCTAGGAAGGAGCAAACCCTGTCACTCAAAACAGCTGCATGGTTACATTTACACAGTGTTAAGCCCGAATACAAGTGAAAGTATGAGTTGTGAAAATTCACCCCCGTACAGTTGTCATGAACGAGGATATTAGTCATAGAGAAGAAGAAAAAACTGTAAACTTGTTTAATTCTGTTGCATAGATGGAAGTTTTAACATGGAGGTCTATCTGTGAATGAATGAAGGAAGTGAGGCTCAGAAATGAAGCCAGTGCTGAAGCGCAAAAAAGTGCAATACACCCAACGGCCACTGGGGCCTGGCTCCAGAAAAACTCCAGCTCCAACTGTCTTTATTTAATAAATCCTCATTTTCAGTCCAGAAATATTCAGTCAATAATTTTTTCCCCAAGTTATCCTGATGTCATTAGATAACTGTTCTTCTCAGAGATCTGGTGGGAGGAGTAAGGGGCGGAGTTAGTCTGATTGACAGGTGGTCTATCTGAAAGTCCTTCATTATTAAGGAGATATTAGGCTGAGAGAAGGGGAGGAGTTAGGGGCATCATTAGCTGGATGAACAAGCCTGGTCTCCAATGAGAGCAGCACTGAAGTCTCAGTGATCTCAGGTTCAACGGTCAGACCCGCCTCCTCACTATTTCCATCATATTCAAATGTGGTCACTTCTGGCTCCAAACAACCAACATGACAACTTTTAAATGCTGATCTCTGCTTCAAAACAGGAGCCGACAAACCAACAGGTGATGTCACACTTGATTCGTCCATTCTGTACAGGACTGAGTCACTTAGGAGCCTCAGGTGGCCGTTTGAGGTACTGCAGTGTTTTTGCGTTAGCTTCATTTTTACGAAATAAATTAAATTATGAAGTACACACCTCATATTCGTTTTGTGACCTTTTCAAAGTGTTCAACCCCTTGGCTGGCAGCTGAGAACATCTAATAAAGTCATGTAGAATAATATATTTTTCACAAGGGCCAATTTCATGTATTCTCTTTTCAACCTTAAGCATAGGATTGAATTACTTCCTCCTGTACTTGTGATAATATTTAGAGTTATGAGATTGAGGCATTTTTAGTTTTCCAGTGAGTGTAAAACATTCCTGGTGTGTCCTGATGAAAAAATGAAACCTTCCTCATGTAAAAGGATTTCAATCTGACAATGATGGACTCTACACTTGAAGTTCAACAGCTTTTTATTACTGCAGAGTGACGCTTCTTTGTGCGTGTGACCAGGAGGTACAGGCAACAGATGGTGTGCACAGAGAAAATACTGAATGTACACACACTTTGTTGAACATGCAGAGCTATTTTATATAGGGTGTGAAAAGCAATTACACTTTGACAGGAAGCCTGCAGGACAGCGCGTGTTGCAGCCTCAGTTCATTTGTCTGTGGACAATGAAGGAGGAGAAACATCTTTCCATGCACAGAGTGAAATAAGGTATGCACAAAACCCCTGGAATTTCAATCAGCGAGGAAAATCAAATTATGTAAGTTGGAAGTTAAATTGAACAAGAAGAAAATAGAGCACATTAATGGAATAAAGAAACCGATGAGCGTGGAAATAATGGAAGGATCTTCCAAAACAGCAGTCTAAGTGAGATCTGTATCTGCTGTGACAGAAGGAGAACAGAGAGGCAGAGGAGGCTCCTTGATGTGCCGAGGGCTTTTCTTCCCAACGCACTGTGGCACTGAGATTAGTCTTCAATTTGTGACAAAGACAAATTAAAACGGGGGAAATCATCAACCTTCAAGAAAACGCTGTAAAACGCAAACAGTGGATTGGCATTTTGTCAACTTAAAAGTGACAAGAAGGAAGTTAATTAAAAGATTTTTAATGGTTTGCTGAAGCTGCTGTTTCCTGTTAGTGCAGGATTTTATTAAGAGGTTTGCCCACAGTGTGTGGATATTCTTTCTCTCAACAATATATTCATGTGGGATTTACTTGTTAGAGTTTTGTGCAACACGCTGAAACGAGGCACAGTAAGTGCACCAAAAACAAAGCAATATATTTCTTGTTTACCCTGTTTGTGCTGGAGGGGTTGTTGTGACCAAACACAATAAATAAATGAATATAATTTGACAGTACTAAATATGAATGAATTGAATCTTTTGTTTTTTAACATGGACTTTGTTGCAGCAGTTTGGTGCTTAGATCTTTATTGTCATCTCTGAGCTTCTAGAGACATCATTAGGCTATAATTCAATACATTTTGATTTGAATTACATGTTTGGTGACCAGTCTAAGAGCGAGATGAACCTAGAAATGAACATCCATGACAAGAAAGGTTTACGATTCACTGCTCAGTGAATTACAGAGTGTTTTCTGCTGCAACCTGTCGTCCTGCTGCTTCCGTCCTGAAGAGAAGAAGCTGGACAGCCTAATAATCCCATCTCCTCTCATGCACATCACCAACTAACATTAATGAGGCCTGAAGGCTGCAAGAAGCAGGTGACAGAGAGAAGGAAGCAGAGGCTGCTCCCTTATTTCCTTTTATGGGATTAAAGAAATGACCGTCTTAACTCAGCTCACT
Organism: Pseudochromis fuscus; assembly: GCA_900323345.1. Classification (NCBI taxonomy): domain Eukaryota; kingdom Metazoa; phylum Chordata; class Actinopteri; family Pseudochromidae; genus Pseudochromis; species Pseudochromis fuscus. The sequence continues at coordinate 25,491 of OOFC01048638.1, forward strand.
TTTTCTTTAAAAAAAAAGAAAAAAAAAGAATAACCTTGCCACAAGCAAGAGAAGATCATTTTAAATTTGTCTCTCTCACGTCCACTTTTGGTCACCATCAACGTCACCAGCAGAAGGTAACAAGTCTGTGTTTGGCAGCGAATTGGGCAGCGGTTGATTGTGATCTGTGCTAGCATATGCCTCAGCGTGTTCATCACACACAGCTCCTCAGGTTGTGCTGCTCAGAGGTGCAGAGAGAAAAAAGATCACACTCATGCACATGCATCAACAAACAACCCTATGAGTAATTTCAAGGAAGCAGTAACCGAAGCCTGGATCCTGTCAATTTCCAGTGAATGACTCCAACATGTCAAAGCACGTGTGGTGAGGTAGTGAGGAGCTGTGTGTCATTTAACAGGCATTCTGGGTTTTTCTGTCCCAACTTGTAAAGGGCAGATAGTATCTGTCCAGTAATCAGTCAGTTAGTTTGCAGCGGCTGTTTGCTGTGTCAACACTACCTGCCAGGTTACAGTACGAACCTCTGACCAACGATGTCACCCTGCAAACGTCATCTTCCTTTCTTGTCTTTCTTTTTTGTCACAATGTAAAACGAGTACACAAGAGCCACACAAAAGTTGCAGGGTCCCTCTGAGAGGTCCTTCCAAGCAAGATGAAACATGCACAACAATGCACACCCCTCCCTCCCTCCACTCCACCCACTGAATGTGAGGGTCTTACCCAATGATGTAAGCCAGGACCCCCAGCTGGATGAGCCGGCACACCACTCCCACCCTCCTGTTCCTCACCAGCACCTGACGTGGGGTCTCGTACTCAAAGAAGAAGTCGGCGAGAGCGTTGGTGATTTGGCTCTTCATCGTCTCTCACCAGGCTGACCCAGCAGACAGGAGGGCCTCTCTCCCGTCACCCCACTTGCATATAAAAAATAACAACAGTCCACTTCTTCCCCTGCTGGTCTCCTGTTCCCTCGTTCCTCCTCAGTGGTGAGGGTCCCTCTGCCTCTTCTCATAAGTAATGTCTAAGGCGCTTCATGAGAAGTCCTGAAGTGTAGGACTTCCTCCCTCCCACACTGCTCACTCTCTCTCTCTCCTCCCTCTCTCTCTCCCTCTCTCTCTCTCTGCACAGGGTCACTCTGTCTTCAGCCAGTCACATTTGTGCATCCTCCCATTGACCTCATCCTGTTGACACCAAATTAGTAAAAAAAAAAAAATCTTTGGATTGACTTGGTTGCAAGTTGCAATAAGTAAACAGAGTACAAGCACAAGTACCGGATCTCCTCCTTTCTTTGCGCAATCAACCCTTATCGTCTCCACTGACACTGTCTTCCTGCATGCTCGGCACAGATAGAAAGCATAAGCTCCTCACAAACACACACCCTGTGCAGCCTCCACAGTTCAGCTCTGATGTCACTGTGTGTCAGAGACATTAAGCCTTTTTCTGTTTTATCATCAGTTTGTGTGGGAATGCAGACAAACACTCACTCTCTCCTTTCATCTGCTGGGAGGTGCTTTGCATTTCTAATCTTTACTCCTAGAGAAGTGGCAAATGCTCAATTCTACTAAAAAATCCAGTAAAATGAGTTGAAATCTTAAGAATATTATATAAACACATCACAAAACTCTCAGTCACTTGTATCAGTGCTTTCTAATCTCCAGGAGATTAGTAAATGGGACATCTTATTTTGGAATCATGTTTAAAATCCAAATCTAAATCTGGTTAAAGCCTATTCCACAACACATATGAATATATGGTGGAAATCACCACAAAATGACCATGCCTATAATTTGGTGGGATTGTACGGATTTGGCAGGATTGTAAGGCTTTTATAGAGATTGCTGTATGACAATCTAAATAATAACCTGTTAAAAACAATGTAATCTACGCCACTTGGCACAAGCTGCTTTTTCAAAGGGGGCACTGGGAGATAAATGACTGAGTGTGAAATCTGAAAAATATATATCTACTATACACTGCTCGATATTTGCATCAAACTGTAATTTTGTTTACTAAATCACCCATTGAATGAATGAATGAAGCATAAATGCAACAGACTGAAGTTTTTGTTGAATTGATTGAGAGGGCATATCACAATTCTCACTCTCAAATCAAATGGCAGCAGCTGTGTCAGGAGGAGGTGGTTGGGGTGGATAGTGGGCACATTAAGCACTCGGACCTCAAACTAGAGGCTGGGGTTTGATGTTTGCTCTGCAGGGGAACCTTGCGTCCTGTCATTCACCTACAAGAACCTTGTTACAGTTCACGTCACCTTGTCCATGGCAGTGTTGTTATTATTCCCTGAGGATAATGTGCTTTGCCAAACTGCAAATATTGTTCCAGAATGGTTTAAGAAATATGACAATAAGGTCAAAGTGTTGAATCAGCCTCCAGTCCCTACATCTCAGTCTGATCAACCACTTGTGGGATGTTCTGAAAAAACAGCTGGATCTATACAGACCTCACCTCACATCTTCCAGGATCTGCTCAGGTCTTGGTGCCCCATTCACCTCAGCACACCTTCAGAGGTCTGTGGAGTCCAGGCCTCAGTGGGTCACAGAGCAGGAAGGACAGACGCTATTATCCAGCAGCTTTTAATGGTGTGGCTGATCTGTTTCCTCATCATGCTCATCAAAAATGTAATGAAGGGTTCAGTTGCTGTTTTCTTTAAAACTGATTTACTGTTGCAGGTTAATTGTGTAGAAGCATATGAGATGGGTTTGAAGTGCACTAAACATAAAGCACAGTTGAGTCCAAAGGGAATCTCAGGTGCATGGACTGTATAGAAAAGGCTGGAACAAATGTGCAAGTGCAAAAAGCAGCAATACCCCTGACCATAGGTGTGAGTGTGAATGTTTGTTTGTCTCTGTGTTAGCCCTGTGATAGGCTGGCAACCTGTCCAGGGTGACTGATGACAGCAGGGATAGGCTGCAGCAGACCCCTGAGACCCAAGTGTGGACAAGCAGGTCTAGAAGATGACTGACCCCTGACGGCCACAAGGCGCTTGCTCCAAGAGATTTCAATTAAAAAATAGTCATTTTCAATCATGTGTCCAATGAGAAGGTGCTGAAGTCCAGTCTCATTGGGCAATGATCTTAGGTTGTAGGGTCAGACACTTTAACCTCCCTCACTCCTCACTCCTCCCTTCATGTCCAAATATGGTCACTTCTGGCCCCAAACAACCAACACGGTGACAGTCAAATACCAAACTCCTCCTGAGTCCACAAACCAGTGGGTGATGTCATGTTAGCTTCATTGATTCTATAAACAGTACAGATGACCTGATCATGGTGTTAGGATTCAACCTGTGGGGGAACATGAATGTCGGTACAAACTTTCTTTAAAATACGTACAGAGATATTTCAGCTTAGACCAAAGTACTGGACTGACTCACAAACAAATGTTTCCTTTTCACATTTCTGACACACCACATATGTCCATATGTCTTAGTGTAAACTCAGTCTCAGATCAATACTTTAGTTGATAATGACATCACATGGGGTTACAGTATTGACCTTATGGGCGGCTGTGGCTCAGCTGTGAATCGTAAAGTTGTGGGTTCGATCCCCTGCTCCTCCTGTCGACATGTTGAAGTGTCCTTGGGCTGTGAACACTGAACCCTTAGTTGCTCCCAATGGTGGCTAGCGCCTTGCATGGCAGCTCGGTAGCCATTGGTGTGTGAATGGGTGAATGAGGTGCCTTGTAAAGTGCTTTGGAACCTAGCTTAGGTCATGAAAGCGCTATATAAATGTACTGCATTTACTGTTCAGTCTAATTTACTCAGAGGTTATTTAAGTAGTGAAGCAAGAACATGAATATTAACAGGATTTATTCATTCTGCTCAAAAGCCAAAAAGATTTAGGACATAGTAAAAAAATAAAAGGTTGCTTGGTATCAGCTTTGTGATGATGATCTTACCTTGTTATCGTTTTACAAATGTGTGTGTTCTCCTCCAGGCTTGTTATGTCCTCTACTGCTGCTATCTCCAACCTCAGAGATCTGATCAGAAATAAAGTGTGACCAGTTTACACAGACAACCTGTAACTGACTCAGCTGAGTTACAGTCTGTCACATTGTGAGGTCAAGTTAGCATGTTGCCCTCTGGTGACCACACCAAAGGTCAGTAACAGTGTTTATAATTAATGGGCCCAAGGACATGAAAGATTTACCGTATTTTACGGACTATAAGCCGCTATTTTTTTCCAACACTTTGAACCCTGCGTCTTAAACATCAGTGTTTCTCATGTATCAGCGGCACGAAGCTCGTTACCTTTTTACAAGCTAGCAAGCTCTGTGCCGCAGATACATTTAGCCTCATCACATCAGATCCGGTCAGAGTGGACCACAGGAAACTACAAATAAATTCAACAGTGGCTTATAGACAGGCGCGCTCAATAGTCCGGAAAATAGGGTAAAACAGCTGAATTGATATAAATCAATAAATTTAAATACAACTCACACTGTGTTCATATAGAACGATATAAACATATGTATGAATGTATATGCATACTGTATGTATGTGTTGAACAATGTAAAACTATTTAGCTTTTTGTCTTAATAAGTCCAAAATAGTGTATTTGACCGTATGTCATGTGACACACGCTGCAGAAAGCTGTACAAATACTTTGCAAGTTGCTGCTACAACATGGAAAGTTATGTAAACAAATGCTTGGTATTCAAACGCTGCTATGGCCACCATGTCTCCCATCATGCCAACATTGCAGGAACACTGATTTTATTATCATCAGCCAGAACCCACTGAGGCTAACAATTTACCAAGCTCATGGGTCATGCAATGAAAGTTGAAACTAACTCAGCTAAATGGAATGTGGTGGACTTGTTGTTAATAGTTACACCTCTGTGTTTCCTCCTGTGACAGGACCAAACATGTGAGAAAGGTCTACACCTGCGTTGCTTTGACAGTTGATAAGCATCACTCAGTACCTCTCACCAACCTGTGATCGTACAGTTACTTTGTGAAGCTTACAGTTGCAATAAATTTAAAAGAATTTTAAAGCTTATTTTTCCTGGACTTTTTAAAACAAACAAACAAAATATGTACTGACCAGATGGGAGCTTCATATATGTATGTATTTGTATATGAGTTCAATCAGTGAATATCACAAACATCAGCTGTTTCAGCCCAGGGCACACACCAGTTGTGTTTGTTTCTTTAATTTTGAAGGTATGGGGAATTTCATGTAACTTGTTCTGAAATTATGAAGTAAAGATTCATCAAATTTTTGTAATATATTATTTTTGTTTTGTCTTCCAGGAAATAGAGTTTCAGTGATACGGTTTCTAATGAAATGATTCGTACACTTTTTGTCCAGGTTTGAAATCCCTCTAATTGACAGTGGGGCCAGTTGTGGATGTATAGGCTGATGTACTAATACATTTTTTGTTACAAAGACAAATGCTTTAGGCAGTGCTTTATGTAAATGAAAGAAGTCTGACTTTAAGGGGTTGAAATGATTTTTAGAACATAACTGATCATAATTTAGAAATTTCTCTTCTGAGTCATTAAATCAGCTGTAGACCAGATATTTTTTCCAAACCATCTCCATAAAACAAGGATTTGTTTCCATACAGTATATATCTGTTATTCCACAGATCAGTCGTGTGGGGAGAGAAATTGTGGATATATAACAACTTCCACTGCAACAATGTCTGCTTGTGAAAGTCAGACAGTGATATAGGCAGTTTATCAACACTGAAGTCCATCCTGAGAAGAAAGTTTAGACCTCCAGGTTTGTTAAACAGGTAATAGGGATACAATACCAAAAGGAGTCTATGTTTTAACCAAGATTTTATCCAATTGGTTTTTAACGTAAGGCAATCAAAATCAATAACTATAAAGCCTCCATCCTTTATGTCTTTCATCATGCTATCCTTTATCAAATAATGTGATCCATTCCTCCAGATGAAATATAAATTGATTTGGTGAATAGATTTTGTTAATTTATTTGGGATGTTATTGGAATAAACTGGATACATTCCATCTTTATTAAATAAATTCTTCTAAATATTGACATGTCTCTTTGAAGCCACGAGATTAATTTTGATTTGACTCTTTGATTATATTTTCTATATTTAGTGACTGGCTCAGCTGTTGGTTCTTCAAAAGGTAAATACCCAGGTTTTTGATTTCTGATTTGATAGGAATATTACAGATGTATTTGATTGGAGTGTCATAGATAGTAAATAATTCACATTTGTTAAGGTTTAATGTTAAACCTGAAGCTTTAGAGAATGTTTTAATTTTTTCAACAGTTAATGGAACTTTAATAGTTTAATAGTTAATGTTTATCTTCTAAGAAAACTGTCATGTCGTCTGCCAGTTGACTTATAATAACTTCTGTGCCAAATAAATTTAGTCTTTTAATTTCAATGGTACAAACCTGAAGACCTCCTGCACTAATTGTGAAGCTGGGGGTGGTGTCATTCAGTGCTATAACACAGCTGCTAATGTTCTGGTATAAGCCACAAAGTAAATTTAACTCCAAAACCAAAATGTTTGAGATCAGAGAGAATAAACTGATGCTCCACAGAGTCAAAAGAAAAAGAGCAGTCCACCATCATCTCTATATTCAATGATGTCCATGACCAATCTATTGTTATTTTGAACTGATAAAAAAAAAAAAGATCCACAAAAATCCAAAAGATTGTGTTTCAGGAACAAGGCTTGAAATCCCTATTTGAAGACGGGTACTCCTGACTCTCACGTCAACTCATGACGTCAAACATGTGCGCCGAATTTGACCACGTGGGAAGTTTTTTGCAGAGGTAGCAAAACATCCGCAGTGACGTTCTGTCGTCTGTCAGCGAGCATGAAAAAACTTTTCTTTCTTTCTTTTTGACATTAAAGAAAAGCAGGAAAAACCCACAGAGGTTTTGTTATCACGACCACCTTTTCTAGACCATGCCCCACGACCCCGACCCTCCTCCGGCTAAAAAATTCAAGCCGGGGTCAGTGTTTTTCCGCCTCGATAAGAATAAACCTGGAATGCTGCTGCCGAGAAAGGGGAATGCGACCACTCCGATAGACGTCCAGAGGAAACAGCTTCCTATCTACCAGGCGAAACCCCAGCTGCTGAACCAGCTGAGACAGCTTCACAGTGCCATCCTCATAGGTAAGAAGCTCCCCGCTCCAGTTAGCTCATGCTGCTACAGCGTTAGCCGCTGTCCAATGGTAGATGTGTCTGCAGGTTTGTACAGATGAGTTATTGTTTATCGTCCTGATTCTCATGAATTGCCTTAGATATGTTTGTGAATGTGTTACACTTATTTGTTTTGACCATCAAATTTTGATTCCACAGCTTTATAGTGTAACACTGTTCTTCTAACTTGGCCATTGTCATACATCAGGGGAGACTGGCTCTGGGAAGACCACTCAGATCCCTCAGTATCTGTATGAAGCCGGCATTGGACGACAGGGTGTGATCGCCATCACTCAGCCCCGTCGAGTTGCTGCCATCTCACTGGCAGGAAGGGTGGCAGAGGAGAAGAGGACTCAGCTGGGAAAGCTGGTATTTACAATACATGAGCTTTAAACATGTCCTGTGCACAGTGTGTTCCTGAAACACAGTCAGTATAATAACCAGACTCCCTGCGGTGTGGAGCAGCACTTCACAAACCTGTGTTAGGAATTTGAGTTATCGTCTCAGTACTAAGTTAATTATTTCTCTTCTTCACTCCTCTTTAGGTTGGTTACGCGGTGCGTTTTGAGGATGTCACCTCCCCTGAGACAAAGCTTAAGTTCATGACAGATGGCATGCTCCTGCGCGAGGCCATCAGAGACCCTTTACTGCTGCGCTACACTGTGGTGGTCCTGGATGAAGCTCATGAGCGTACCGTGCACACCGACGTGCTGTTCGGGGTGGTTAAGACTGCTCAGCGCCGACGCAGAGAGCTTAACAAGGTTCCCCTGAAGGTAGAAGGACAGCTCCAATAAGATGATTTCCTTTCATAGTAAACACAGGGTTAATTCCACCATTCATTTGCTCTGCATTCATCCTAATGTGCTAATCTTCTCTTCAATCTCCTTGCTGTACAGGTCATAGTGATGTCAGCCACCATGGATGTGGACTTGTTCTCTGAGTACTTCAACAAGTCGCCTGTACTGTACCTGGAGGGGAGGCAGCATCCCATTCAGATCTACTACACCAAGCAGCCCCAGTCAGACTATCTGCAGGCTGCACTCGTCTCTGTCTTCCAGATCCATCAGGTAGTCTTCAGTATCTGCTGGAGAGAAACTTCTTGTATTTTCACCTCTACCAAGGAGGTTATGTTTTCAGCTTTGTTGGTTTGTTTGTATATCTTGATGATTGGATATTAAACACCTCTCTCTTATAATGAACAAAGCGGGACAAACTATCAGTACAGCTGGTTTATGCCTTGGCAGAGTGCTTTCTAGCTCTAGTTTAAGTTAACGTCAAACAAACAAACTCCAGACTCTCTTTCCTTCAGCACTGTGGGGAAACACGCACCTGAGAGTAAACACTTTTTGTGCACATTGGAGTACTACGATGATTCTTTTTGACACATGCTCTCATTGTTTGCGTGCAGGAGGCACCTCCGTCGCATGATATCTTAGTCTTCATGACGGGCCAGGAGGAGATCGAGGCTCTGGCGAGGACGTGCAGAGACATCGCCAAGCATCTGCCTGATGGCTGTGGCCCCATGTTAGTTATTCCTTTGTATGCATCGCTGCCCCCAGCACAGCAGCTCAGGGTCTTCCAGCCAGCGCCCAAGGTAAACGCAACAGTAAGCACACACAGGAGATCAGTGGAGTCATGTGGGCTAAAGGACAGAAAGTGTGAACTGTGTGCACTGCTGCTCTCAACAATGTTTCCTATTTTAGACATTCAGTATTATTGTATACCTTTTGCAAGTATGTTTTCCTGCATAACTTTTACCAGGGCTGCAGGAAGATCATCCTCTCAACCAACATCGCTGAGACGTCAGTTACAATCTCTGGGATCAAATATGTCATAGACACGGGGATGGTGAAGGCCAAACGTTTTAATCCTGGTGAGATGATTCAGTCCACACACACACACACACACACACACACACACACACAGATATACAGTCACACATTCACATATTAGTCGGTGCAAAGTGTTCTTTACTTGTCCTTTACTTGATTGTGTTTTTATGTGATTAATGACATATTACATGAATTCCACGACATTTCAGTCATTCAGCTCTAAAGACTCCACATTTCTAGTTTAATAGTTAAAATTTAAAAAATTAAAGATTCATTTAGGATATACAATGTAACTGTTGCTCTTGACTCAAGTTTGATCCCTTTTCTAGCTGTCACAAAACACTTGTCAGTTACATCCTCCAAAAAATTTATAAGATAAAAAAAAGTATAAATATAGATCTATCGATATAGATAGACATAGCTATAAAGATATTTAGGGCCCGAGCTAAGGCCAGGGGCAAGGGCCCTATTTTATCTGTAGTGTTTCTTTTGTCTTTCTTATTATTACGTCTCTTTAAACCTTAATTTGACCCTAAACATGCTCAAAAACTCTCTGGCACACACATCAGACCTGGTGAAAAATTTGATGGAAAAAAAAATGGAAAAACCAAACCCCTAAGTGCAAAAATGGGCTCTGTAGCGCCACCTAGGCTCAGAAAAGTGCCCGCTGCGGCCCACAGGAACATCACAGAGACACGGGAAGACTTAAAAATCACACACTGATACCCCTAGGCTAAAATCAACAGGAACTCCAGAAATTGCAATTCAACCTTAAATTTAACGCCAACATCTCACTTTGCAAAAAATTATTACTTATTATTATTATTATATTATTACACAAATACAAAACCATTATTTTATTTTTTTATTTTATCCTTTGTTGGAATGTACCACCTTTATCTTTGAGCAAATGTTTTGTTTCAAAGAGGCATCAAGTCTTTACTTTTCCAAATAAACTGGAAAAAGGCAGCAACTTTTTTCCACATGATTGTGTTCAGTGTTTTTGTTTTGTCAGTTGTTGTAATCGCTCCTGTGTGGTGTGACTCTCAGACAGTGGGCTGGAGGTGCTGGCAGTGCAGCGAGTTTCAAAGGCACAGGCGTGGCAGCGAGCAGGCCGAGCTGGCAGGGAGAACTCCGGCTCCTGCTATCGTCTCTACACTGAGCAGGAATTTGACAACCTCATCCCCATGACTGTTCCTGAGATCCAGAGGTGGGACACTGTGCTGGGAGCAGTGTGTGCTGGTCTGCAGGAGTCTCTCCTGCATGTTGATCTATTTAGGTCAGTGTGATTGAACGTTTTGTTTCCCTATGTGTTGCAGGTGTAACTTAGCCGGTGTGATGCTGCAGCTCATGGCTCTGGGGATTCCAGATGTGATGAATTTTGATTTCATGTCCAAGCCTTCTCCAGGTAACATGCTATTGATCATGCATCACTCTGCACATCCAGTCTTCCATTAGGGGATGAGGAGTATAGTGTGCTAATGTGTCCTGTGTATTGCAGAGGCTGTCCGTTCTGCTGTGGAGCATTTGGAGCTGCTGGGAGCGGTGGAGAGGAAGGACACCCAGGTTTTTCTCACCGCTTTGGGAAAGAAAATGGCAAGCTTCCCTCTGGAGCCTCGATATGCCAAGGTAAAATGGGCCAGTTCTGGTTAAAGAGGAAGTGACAGCCCCCAGTGCCACATGACTCGCATGCAGATAGCACAGAGTTTGGTGTAACGCTTCTCTGTCTCTGTTACTCTGTCTCACAGACCATCCTGTTGTCGCCGGACTACTCCTGCTCCGAGGAGGTTTTGAGCATCGTGTCGCTGCTCTCAGTGGACACCGTACTGTACAACCCTCCTGCCCGGCGAGACGAGGTGCTCGCAGCACGCAAGAAGTTCACCTCCAGTGAAGGAGACCACATGACACTGCTAAACATTTACAGAGCCTTCAAGAAAGTCAGTGGGAATAAGGTTGGTATGGCTGGATCAGAAGGTGAATAAAAACACTGTAATATCCTGCTGTGACACTGTCTTATCATCTGCTGTATGTCTCCTGCTGCAGGAGTGGTGTCGGGAGAACTTTGTCAACAGCAGGAACATGGGTCTGGTGAAAGAAGTCCAGGCACAACTCAGAGAAATCTGCCTTAAGGTAAACATCTGATCAACTGTGAATCTGAATGCTCTGTGTAGGACTGTTAGAAATCTCCTTAAATCAGATTAATTATCACTGCTTTTACATTTGCCTTGATGATGATCTTCATCACCAAGTGGCTGCAGAACAGCAGCTGTCACTGAGGGAGATAGGTCTGCAGCTCGGCTTCAACCACTGACGCTGCACTTCATTGGGCAGCATTGCATTTTACTTTTTACATGTTTTTAACGTGCACCTGAACTTTCAAGTTTTGTTCAAGAGGACAAACATTTTTTTAATGCTGCTCGAACAATGTTTACTTTTAAAATTAACCCTCCACTGTGTGCTGTGTACTTCAGCCTATAAACTCCAGTCTGTATGAAGCAATGAATTTATCAAACCACCCTGAAGTCTAATTTGTAACTTTTCAGTTAAAAGCTTGTATCTAGTTCTGTCATGGTCATATATCTTAAAAGTGACCGTGATATAAGAAATAATATTCTGAATGTGTGTGATTTTTATTGTTACAGCAGTGTTTTTATGCTGCAGGAGATGCTGTCATGTGCTCCCACGCAGGCAGTGGCTGCAGTCTTATTTTGGATTACAGAAACTCATTCGACTAAATATTAACTAAATCCTTGTTTTCTTAGCTGAATCTGAAACTGGAGTCGTGTGGGGCGGACACAGGGAATGTTCGCCACTGCCTCGCCCACGGGATGTTCGTCAACGCTGCTGAGCTGCAGCCTGATGGAAGCTACTTAGCTCTGGACACCCACCAACCTGTGGCAATCCACCCCTCCTCTGTCCTCTTCCAGGCCAAACCAGCGTACGTGGTCTTCAATGAACTGCTGCACACGTCCCGCTGCTACATGAGGGACCTCTGTCTGGTGGACGCTGACTGGCTGCTGGATGCAGCTCCTGAGTACTTTGGCCGCAAGCTCCACATCACCAAGAGCTAACCAACGGAGAAACAGGAAACCTGCCTCAAATCCCAATAAGACACTTACTGCAAGTCCGAACATTTTCAGTGTGGTGAACTTCCTGGATTCTACTACCTCCCAGTTGACATGTGGCATGTGTCACTGCAGCAGACGTCTGCTTTTTGAGGCCTCAAAACTTTCTCCAAAATGTAATTCACATTTTTTAAGCTGTATTTCTCCTGCCTGACAGCTTTTCATCTCACCTTTGATCACCCAAGAAGGAAATTCTTTTTGAGGTGACATGTTCAGTTCTCAGCGTTTGCATGCATTCTCCCAATCAAAATGCTACTCTTCACATGTTTATCTTACATTGTATTTTATTGTTAAGCCTCCTGTCTAACAGCATTCAGAAAGCTATAGCAGACTGGTGAGCAGCTGTTCTTGCCACAATATTAACTTTTTAGAAGCTAAGAAAAGCAGCGCTGTCTTAATCTTCCCCACTATATAAGTTTTGGGTTTATACAAAGTGGTCTTAAAGGGTTTTTTATATTGATTTGTTTTTATCCACAAACAAGAAAACATCACCAAAGTTCCAGTTAAAATATAAATATTGTTTTCACAGTGACCTAATGACATTTTGAATAGTCTACATGCAGCACTGGCCTTGTTAGCTTGTGCATGGGCTTTTTCTACATCTCCCACCACTTCTTTCTCAAGTAACATGCACGTCAGGAGAAGTAGCATGCCTTATTCTCCAGGTTCTGCTCCTTGCTGTTGTGTGTCACAGATATCCTCGCTCAGACGCCACACACACCCACCACACATTTATGCTGAAACAAATGGATGCAATGCATGGAGATTATAGTCAACGATCTGATCGCTCAGGTCCTTCATACTTTGTAGAATGTAAATCACACCTTGTTGAGGAATATGATCTATGCTCCTCTTGTATTTTCCTTTTTACACTGGACTCAGGATTGTACAATATAAACTGTAACCTGAATAAATGACATAAACAATTCCTGAATTTTGCAGTCAAACGCCAAATGTATCTGAGGTTGTTGTACAGACCTGTCAGACTACGCTTCACTTTCAGAGCCTGAGTAAGACGTTTGTACTTTACTTGGCTGCATGTAGTTTATAAGATTAAATGCACACCTTTGATAAGTCTATTATGAGTATATAGTTTTGTTATAGTCTTACACAACCACGGTTGTTATAATTTCTAATGAATTATTTGTAAGTCAATCCGCCTGCCCCAGAACAAGAGGCACACAGGACTGTTGGGTTCTGACAATAATAATCCCACTGTATCTTTTTTGGTATGTTAATAAGATCTATGGGCAACCAAATATATTTAACTAATTTGGAAAGAACATTGTTCAGTATTTATTGTGTATTGTGTGACGTCAGAAATGCAGGATCTACCTAACACGTGGTGATTGCATAGTATTGCATATTGTTTTAAACATGTTGGGAAACGGCTCCATCTGCTGGCAGGAGACTGTTCTGTCAGAATGATGCAACTGCTTCACTTTATGATGTAGGACCAGGCTTTACTTTGAGTGGTACAAAGTTGACCTCCAAAATGACCATGTCCTGTGTAGCCTAGAAACGGTTTTTTTTAATGTCATGTCAAAGGTTTGATGGTGCAGGTGTTATGGGAACAAATTTGGAGACTGACAGACTGTTGTGATTGTGATGGTGCTGATTTTAGTTCAGTTTCAAGATCCCCTTGTTTCCTGTTAACAAATGCTGCCTGTGTTATAACATGCAGGGATCATGGACCAGGTCTCCCTTGGAAAAGAGAATTTTATTCACAAGGCACTTCCTGGTAAAATAAAGGTTAAATAAATTAATACATACATACATATATAAATAAATAAATAAAATAGACCTGAGCTGAACCCAGTCTGTCAGTACATATATTTCACACAGTTTATGGCTAATCCCGAGCTTCAGAAGTAGAAAGGCAAATCTAAAACCTGTCAGACTTTACTGGGGGGGAAGTTGCGCACCTCGTGCCACAGGAAGCGCTACTACGCAGTTACTTTTTTTTGTATTTTTAAATCAATCAGTTAGGTATATTCTATTAATTTGCTATCAATTGTTATCGTGTTTGATAAATAAAGATATAAATTAAAGATAAATAAATAAAACAAACTTTTAGGTCGATATGTTTGCTTTTAAAGTAGTTCCGGTTCAAAGGTCATAGTCACGGCAGGTCAGTGTGTCCTTCCACACGTGGGTTTGAGTCTTTCGTCGGCAGTAGTGACAAGAGGGCGCACAGCTTGTGGCGTGGTCGTGAACTAATTTATTTTGTTGTTACAC
>OOFC01048638.1:39925-70621 GCA_900323345.1 Pseudochromis fuscus
ACAGCCACCACGTCCACAGCGAGAGCTCTGCCGCTCACCTGCCCAGCACTGTGCGCTCCCAGCTCGGCTACCACTCGGCCCTTCACCCGGTCCCTGTGGATGCTGAATAACAACGGAGCCTCATCGGGATACAGACCCAAACTGTTCAGCTCTAAAGTGTTGAGTCCGTCGTGGACGTGTGGATGTGGAGGACTGCACACAGAAGGTGAAGTCTGATTTTATACGGTTTTACACAGGATACCTATTTAGCTAGCTAGGACTAGCACAGCTAGCTAGCTAGTTAGCTAAATAGGTATCCTGTGTAAAACCGTAAGCTAAATATGTGGCCTTATTAGTCACCACTCTCATTATCTAGATAACTAATGACAGCTAGAAACGTAACGTTATACAAACTTGACGTACAAAACAGTGGTCATATACCAAGAGCCTCTTTATCTATCCATTACCTTGATGGTCTTACACCCACTCAGCATCGTGTCACTGTGGATAGTTGACGTTCACCTTGAAACGTATCCTCAGGGGCTGTATTTAGATACAGACAAACCCGGCTAACGTCACTATCTTAGCTTTAAACATAAACTAGCATAATGAGGATCCAGTCTGATAGTCAGTCACTAAAACCGCACGTAGAGTATCTGTGCTATAAAATGACATGTTAACAGTTGCTGTTACTGATCACTCCATCAACAATGGGCTCAATGAGTCATAGCCAGTTTAATCAGTTTAAAAAGAACAACAATAATAATTTTGTCATTTATTTTTATTTGTTGCAAAATCCAGTGTGACATCTTACACCATGTAGTGTGACAACTTACCTCATTGTGGGGAAAGTTGGCACGTGTTCACACTCTTTGATTGCTTATAACTCTCCACTGATACAAGATATGACATGAATACAAAATATATACCTGAGACTCTGGTCTTTCATCTGGTAAAACATTTATTTTTTATATGATGTATTGATTCAGAGAAACCTATAAGAGTGTAAAAAGTGTAACAACTAGCCCCGCTCTTCCCTGCTCAAAACAGGTGACAAAGCATTTGGTGACTTCTTGTCTGACGAAATAAAAGAAGAGAAGAAGATCCCAAAAAATAAAAGTCTTCCCAAGATGTCCGGAGGATGGGAACTGGAGATGAACGGCACAGAGGTTAAACTAACGAGAAGTGTTTCTGGAGAAAGGTAAGGCTGCCAAGATTACTCGGTGACTGCGGCCAACATGGTATGTTGGATGAGCTCACCATGTGTCTTTTCTTCACAGAATCAGCGTCACATTTAATGTTAACAACAGCATTCCTCCAAACTTTGAGGAAGAGGTGGAACAAGGACAACAGAAACCAGCAGAAGAAGAGGTGAGCCAAAAAAACCTTCCTGGAATCAGATGTAAACCACCAGTCAAAAGTTTAGGTCCTCACTATGGATCTAGAGCAGGTTGTCCACGAATTGTAACTTTGATGGTTTGATTACAAACTGTCCACAAGTTGAAAGTCCTTGAGCAAGACACTGAACCAAAAGTTGCTCATGATGTTAGCTAGCACCTTACATGGTAGCCTTGTTTTCAGTGGTGTGTGTGTGTGTGTGTGTGTGTGTGTGTGTGTGTGTGTGAGAGTGGGTAAATTGTGAAGCAATTTGAACCCTAAGCAAAGGTAAAAAGGCATTATGTATGTACAGTCCATTTACCATACAAAAACAGTGACAACAAAAACAGAATCTGCTCAGCTTGTTCGACATGTTTAACTCTGATTACACACATTTCAGACTGTAGACCCACAAGATTAAAAACACGTGTCACTCCCACTGTCAAACACTGAGAGGCAGGGTTATAGTCTGTTATGTTAAATAGTCTGGTGATATTTTGCTGGTTCAGAGAATATTTGCTTCATATACCTTAATGTTGTGGTTATGTGTTTAATTGAATTTTGCTTAAGTGTTGTGATACTTAATTTCGAAAGTTTATCACATGTTTTTATAGGACATACCCAAACGTTAGACTGGTAGTGCATCAGAATATCAGCAGTGTGCTGGATAGAAACATTGAATCAATAACGTTTCTGTTTCTCTTGCAGCCAGAGCTTATGGCAACACCCAACTTTGTTGTTGAAGTAACAAAACAGGCTGCAAAACATTCCCTGGTGTTCGACTGCAATTTTCCTGAGGATGAGGTAAAACAAAACATGACAGATGTGCTCCGTTTCCAGCAGCAGTGATGTCTCTCCGACAGATAATGAAGGTTTTCGGTTTCACATACAACCTGGATTTGTGTTTTGTAGATCAGTCATGGGGAAGGAGAAGAGGAGAGTGATATCTTTGCCATTCGTGAGGTCAGTTTTCAGCCGGAGGGAGACTCAGAGTGGAAGGAGACCAGCTACACACTCAACACAGACTCTCTGGACTGGGTAAGCTCTGAGACCGTTAACAGGTATACACAGTGACAGTGGTGTGAGGACAACTGTGCTCAACTCTGCTGGGTCCCTGCACTGTGTTTCAGGCGCTGTATGACCACATGATGGACTTCCTGGCCGACCGTGGGGTTGACAACACCTTTGCTGATGAACTGATGGAGCTGAGCACTGCCATTGAGCATCAAGAGTATATCAAGTTCCTGGAAAATCTCCAAGGTTTTGTCAAATGTAATTAAGGTTGGACATGAAGCTTAGTTTCAAATCTTCCTCAATACATGTCCTGGCAGAGTTGGAGGTATGTTGGTACAGGAAGGTTAAAGCACTGATGGATGTACGTGAGGCGCTGCAGAGAGTCTGACCATGAGGCAGCAGCTGCCACATTAATACTTCACTGCAAATGTGTTCTCTGTTCATCACAATGCAACTTTATTTTTCTTTAATTTAAATAGTTTAAATATTTGAAAGCCACATATACAGGTCATGACAACATGCCCAAACTATAATAATCAGAAGAATCTCTATCAGCAGTGGTTTAATACAGTCACCACAGTTTCTTTTAAGGAAACTATTCCCAAGGTGAAAAGGGAAGAATCCAGATGTAAAACAAAAGTGAATTTCTAACCATCATCAGTCTTAATTTAAACTTGTGGGACAGCCTCTGGTTTTATAGGTTGACAAACCTGCTTCAAGTTTTCTGATTTCTTTGCAAAAAGGTTCAAATTGACTAATATTGATCAGACTGTTAATCTACAGTGTGTGAAGTCTGAATTTGAGTGTTATAAACATCTGTTTGTGTAAAGGATTGAAGGTCAGTGTCTAATAAAACTGTTTGATACCAGGAGATGAATGTGTTTATTTTTTACACCTACTTATTCAGACCAGTGGATCATATTACAGTTAATAAAACAGAAAAGAATGAAACACAAACTCAATGAATTCAGCCTAAAGTTGGTCGACTATTAACCTAAACATCTTTTCTTATCCTGTATATTTGTAAGAAGAAAAAATCTTCCTGTGGTACAAGAGTGTAACAGTCGAGGTTACCTGGAAAATAGAGAATCACTGAAGATGACCTCCATCACCTTATGAAGATATAAGATAAGACTTTATTTATCCCACACTGGACAAATTCCTTCATCACAGCAGCAAACAGAAAAGAGGATAATGAAATACAGAAATATGGAATAAGAAATGTAGAAATAAGAATTTAAATTAAAAATTGAATAATTTTGAAATAAGAATTTAACAAGTGTACACAAATTACAGATATTGGTGAAACATGTACAAATCAGGATTTAGTAGAAATGAAAAACAAAAAACATACATACTGCTGAACCAAAAAACAAAGGGGTCACACACTAATACACTCAAGAGGCAATGAAAACACAACACTTTAAATTTAGGTTTATTTTTGCTAAGGATCTGAGTTGGCCAGTTTGAGATCTCAAGTGACAATTTGGAGTCACAAGGGGCACCTTGTTACACATGAATGGTCATCATGTAAATCAACATATTGAGTACAACATATGGGATTAGGAGTTATGTAAGTGCAGTTGTTGAAATGAAGGAGTGGTTGTCTTCCCTATATAAAGCAATGATAAAATCCACACAAGAAAGATTGTCAAGTGTCATCATGCCTCCAGCAGGATGATGTCAGACCCCACACTGCTCCAGTCACAGCTGATTTTTTGACACAACACAGTATCAACTGTCTGCCATGGCCTGCATGCTCACCAGAGTTATCACCCATCCAACATGTGTGGGACCAACTGAGATGAGCTCTCTCAGCAAGAGTACCCAGACCTCAGACCAGGCAGCAGGTCCAGCATGCTCTGCAGGCAGAGTGGCAACAACTCCCCCGAGACAACTGCAGACACTTGGTCACGTCCTTGAGGAGACGTTGTACTGCCTGTGTGAATGTCCGTGGGGATCACACCTGATACTGTTTTTTAAGTTGATTTTTGAGTGTGTGCTCCATTCAGTGTTGTTGTGATTTTTCATTTTCAACTTGTGCTCATTATGTTTAATGCATGTGTTTATTATTGTACAAGTCAGCCAAATAACACATTTAATTAATCAAAACCAACCAACCCAATATATTTAAATTGTGAAAATAAAAAAATAGCTTTCAGTCAAAAAATATTTGAATTCAAACTGGTGTTGTGTTTTTATTTCCTCTGAGTATATTTAGTTGGCCCGCGTTTAGCCTTGATTACAGCGTTAACTGTAGCATTGTTTCAATAAGCTTCTGCAATGTCACAGAATTGCTTTACATCCAGTGTTGCATTAGTTTTTCTGTATTGTAAGATCTTGTATTGATGATGGGAGAGTCTGACCACTGCACAGAGCCTTCTCCAGCACATCCCAACGACCCTCAGTGGGGTTCAGGTCTGGACTCTGCTGTGATCAGTCCATGTGTGAAGATGATACCTCATGCTCCCTGAACCAATCCTTCACAGTCTGAGCCTGATGAATCCTGCATTGGCATCATTTAATATGTCATCAGAGAAGAAAAAAAAACTATATCTTTTCCTTGTTTTTTAATTAACACATTTTACTTTTATTTCTTTTTTATTCACTCTATTTGTTACTTGCCTGTTAGTGCTTTGTGTAAGTTGGTTTTGGTTTATGGAGCGTTTTGTTCTTTCTGGGTATATTACAAATTCATCTTTGTTGCCAAAAATACTTTTTTCTTTGCACTCAAAGAACTTCATTATTACTGTTCTAAAATATGTGATTGTACCTTTTATGTCACCTTCATAAGTTTTAAAGAATAGTTACAATTTTTACCTTTTCCTATAAAGGTTACATTTTTGACCCATTTAGTTGAAAGTCTGTTGGGATGGGGGCGGGGCCTGAAAATGATTCAATCGTCAAAGGGGCAGCGACAGAAAAAGTTTGGGAGTCACTGAGCTGTTAAAACATCATCATGGCGTCTGAAGAACAAACCTGTTCATTCACCACGTTCTTTATATCCTGATTATAGCTTCTCATTCTGTTTTATTACTCAGCTGCTGTCCATCAAATAACTTCTGTAGGATGTGTGTGTGTGCATGTTACCTTTTCCTGGCCATTTAAATTTGACTCTTTTGGTTGAATTTTCTTAAACGTTTCAGTTTTCATCAAATAAATCCTCAAAATTGCTTCTAGTACATCAGCTGCAGTGAGTTGGTTTGGTTGGATACTGCTACAGATGCTGTCTTTATATTTTGACCAAACTCTGAATCGTTTGAAATAATGTGTGGTATCTGGACTTTAATAAATCTGAGCTGTTTGTCATCTTTTATCGATCCAGAACTTTCAACATAAGTCCAGTCTTGATGCCTGTCCCGTTTATCTGCTCGCCGGACAACATTGGGATGTGGCGCTGCAGTGATGTCCCACCTCAGGACCGGTGCTCCCTGACTGCACCCATCAGTGTTCAGCTGTCAATCAGTCCCAGTGTGTCAACTGGAACTTGAACTATACAAGTTTAAAATGTGTTTTGCATCATTCAAGATGAACAGACAAAGAAGAATCTGAAGAACTGTGTTTAGAAAACCCTGTTTAATAATTTTCATAAAAAATAAACCATGTGAAGATAAGCCAACAAAATAGACTAAAGGAATGGATCCTCCTGCCACAAGGCCTCAGTGTTGAACACAACTGTGGTAAATCCAGAATTAGGTCATATTTCAGTAAACAAAACAAATTAAATTCAAACCATATAGAAATAAAGATGAACAGGGAAGAAAAGTGGTGAATTTAATACATATGAATTCTTTCTTCAGTCTAATCTGTTGAATTCAAATGTAGAGAAACTCCAACTCCAGACGATCGACAGCATAAAAACTTCAGAGGAGGAAAACAGCCGTCGTCTTCATTATGAGGTGTCCATGGAGGCTGTTTCTGTAACACAGGAACACACTGATCTTACTTACATCACCAATACATCATCATCCTACTACCATCAGGGTGCAGGTACAGAGCGATTATGTTCAGGAGGAACCGTCTCGGGAACAGTCTGATCCCTGCAGCTATGAACAACAGGCCTCACTGATCTGCCTGTCTGCCACTGCTTTGCCTCTGCCACTGTTTGTTTGTTGTATATGAATGTGCCATGGTGTCCTTTCTGTGATGTCCAGTCAGTGAGGATGAATTTCCCTACAGGGACCAATAAATCTAAATCCAAATCCAGTCCTTGTTCACCTCATTGTGTCAAATTTGTCTTAAAAAATCATTAATGTAACATGTTTTTTAACATGTTCTCTTTGTGTAATAACATGAGTGGAGAGCGGAGCTTTACTCCAGCAGCACTGAACTGAGATGGAGCTCTTTCATTTTCAGTATTTTTTCTTCAGATCTTCAGCTGCTGCTCTCTGCTTTGCTGTGAAACCACAGATCCATCAGTACTGTGTACACTTTAAACAAGTGTGGCAAATTTACACTAATGACTGCAGCAGGTCACAGCAGGTTCCCCCTGAGTAAGAGTCTGATCTGGGATTCTGGTGTGTTGTTTGCCTTTGATTTAACTTGTGTCTGTGTTAATGCAGCATCGCTATCAGCTGTTAATCTGTGGAAGCAGAGAAATTCAGCCACTACCAGAAGCTGAGCAGCAAACTCACGTGTTTCATTAAAGAGGAAGGAATCCTGATACTCCTTCATGTACTGAGAGGATCTGGCCTCATCCAGGAACAGAGAGTAAACCCGTTTAATGTCCTCCACCTGAACCTCTGTCCCCTGAGGAAGCAAAAAAAACAAATGACACTAACAATAAAGACCATCAGGAACAATATACTGAAATATATTTCATCCATACAATAGTTGCAGTAATGAAGTCTGCCTGTTCAGTGTGTGTACCTTGCGTTTGCGACACACCAGTCCTGCAGTGCTGATCAGCTGGATGGCGTAGCGCAGCGACGTCTCCATGCCGATACGAGTGAGGACGGTGTGAGCTTCCTCGCTCAGCTCCACATCCTCCTCCTCACACCTGAAATACAAGGTGCAGGTTTACATCTGGTTTGGGAAGCTGTTGGATGGAAACACCTCGATGACCGACGACAACAGCACATCCTTACCGGATTTTGAGGATCTGCCTCGTTTCCTTTTCAGTGTACGGGGAAGTGGCGATGATGAGCAGGCGATCCAGCAGGTCGATGGGGATGCCATGAGGGCTCTGATAGTTTGTACCACGGATCCTGCAGAATGAAAGGAAACAGCAAATATATGAATGTTCAATTCCTTCAATAAACTTCATTGTATTGTGAAACTGTAATCTATTTTCAATGGGATTTTATCTACAATGCATTTAAAACATGACAGTGGAGTAATTTTCTACAGTAGTAAATAAATAGCAAGATTCTTACAGAGATCTTTAAAATAATAATGCACATAAAACCACCGAGAGTGACCATATAGAAGCAAGTAGGTTAATGTGCAGAGGTGGGTGGTTTGTCACTGTATGCACATCAACAGTACCGAGTGATGCCTCTGTTGGTGGCCATGATGAGAACTGGAGACAGGTCACTCTCCAGCGCACGGTTCAAGAAAGAGAAGCACTCCATGTCCAGCATATGAACCTCGTCAATAAATAACACCTGAAACCACAGACACGGGAAAAGTTCAGTCCAGTCACAGCGACAGAAAATACCAACACACACACATGCACACACAGAGACACAGACACACACACACATACGCACACACACACAGACACATAGAAACACAGACAGCCACACAGATACCCACACACACACAGACCCCCCCCCACACACACACACACACACTTTAAACCTACCCCTGGAATAATCTCTGCCTTGCCTTCCTCCCTCCACTCACACACTTTGGCATTAATCTGCTCGCGAACTTCAGACTTGATCTCTCCGGTGTCTCCAGAGAACAAAGCCAGGAAGCCTTGTGTGCGGCTGTTGATGACATCGATCTCATGCAGGGACACTGTATGAACCACTTCCTTTCTCTTCTGCAGCTCTCCCTCTGGACACTGTACAAACTGGGTCTGTAAAAATATCAAAGAAAATAATTACCAACCAAAAAAATACCACATAAACCATCAAACTCCAGCTTAACCTAAAGGATGTTGGGAATTTTCATGGTCAATGGCCCAAGCAAAATGGCCACTGAGTGAAAAAGGTGAGGAAGATATTCATATCAATCATATCCCGGTTATAAAAATAATAATATCAACACTGCAACCTTATTACTGTGAAAATCTGCTGTTGTTTGTGAGTAAGTGACAACAGTGAGATGTTAGTGGTATAACAGTGTACCTGAGCTCCCATGGCATCATAGTCTCTGGCTCTGGTAAAGGAGCGGCCCAACTTGCTGATCTTTCCGGTGGCTTTGTCGATGGTAATAACATCTCTGAGAAAAACGAAACAGAAAAGAGTCAGATGTGTCAGGGCTTAGAGACCCACGACTGTAAAACTTCATCCTGCTACATAAAGATCGAGAAACAAAATAACCTTACCCAGCTTGAACTTTCTCTTTACTGAGGCTGTCAATCATCTTATTGCCCAAGTCGTATATTGTCTCCATCTCAGTTGTTTTCAGAGTCAGCTTACCCACCTTTGCACCCTGGTCAAATGCACAGAATTATCAGTGAATGAAGCATCATCATTGTGTGCATTGTTGGTTTTTTTTGCATTTATACATTGATTCAATTTACTTTTAAATGTCATATCAGTAATTACAGATAATATCTGTTTTCATACAAACATCTCTGATAGTATGTTGAGTGAAGTATTCTCTAAAGCAGACATATAGAAAGATGTAAGACAGTGAAAGATAAGCCAATGATTTGTAGCCAACAACAGTGTGAGCAGCTCACCGTTCCAGTGGCTGGTCGATCTATCTGGATTTCCACGACCTCTCCTTCAATAATTTCCGTCTCTTCCCTGGTAATAAAAAACAAACACAGTAAATACAAATTCCTTCTTTAAAAAAATTACAAAAGCCAATTTTTGTGTTGGCTCACTCACTTTATCCTCACTCCAATGGCTTTTCTAAAAGCTTGGCTGAGCGCCTCGGTCTTGCTCATTTCCAGGGAGAAGATCTCACTACCAGCCAGTGCTGTGAAGGGAGTATCAGGGCCAAGAGACTGGGCAATACCTGAATAAAAACAAAGACTTAGCAGGCCCTGTACTCAGCTACTCCACCTGGGAGCAGGAACTCTTGTTTTAACCAAAATTTTACATAAACCAATAAAGTGAACAAAAGAAAACAATGCCACATCCAGTGGAGGACGACACTGTGTTCTGATGACCCTTACCCATAGCGATGGCAGTCTTTCCTGTGCCAGGTTGGCCTGCAATCAGTACTGCCCTGCCAGCAATGTGGCCGTCTTTGATCATCTCCAGGATGACTCCTGCTGCTCGACGGGAGGCCAGCTGGCCGACCATCCCCTGAGACACCTGCAGGTGAACACGAACAGGATTCCTTCAGCCCAAATTCAACACACATTAATACACATCTATATCTCTGAGCTACTACTGAGAAGCTTTTTAAACCAATTCACAGACAGAGCTTGTTTGGTTCACAACATTTACACCTATTCCAGATTGTCATACACTAAGTTATTTATCAACCATCCACTGCCACCTAAGTGGGTAGAGGGGAAAGTCCCACAGATGAACACTGAATGCTACCTGTCTTGGCTCCAAGGCATCATCCAAACCAAGGCCACGAATGTGAGAATGTGCCCCTAAACACAAAGCAAACAAATAAAAATATTATCATTAGCCACTTTGGACATTAAAGACCAGGGACCATTTGCATCAACATATGTTAAAGGTGGCACACAACTATCACACAAGGAACAGTCATAATACATATTTTTGGATTCTTACCAATTCTCTCAATCCGTGTAATGTCGCGAACCTCTGGAACCTTTGTAGTCGCCATCTGTACTAAGTTAAAAGCAGACAGCACAAATATTATTGATGTCAAAATCATCAGTAGTCACGATAAATCAATACTATGCTTTCTTTGTTTCAGTTGCTTATGATTATAAAAAAAAGCCGGTTTTTAGTTGAAAAAGCATTATTAAATACTGAGGTGTCACATTACATATAGGGACCTGTAAATAGGTAACACTGAAATGAAAATATTTATGACTGTTTAAAGTTTATTCAATCACTAGAAACTAGAAGACTCTGACTCATATACGTCTCTAAAAGTGACCCTCAGCTGTTATTATGACAATTCTGCTCACAATACACAACAGACGAGCATTACTATTACTACTCAATATAATAAAACGTCACTTAACCTAAAAATCTACCACAATAATCAGTTAGTTATGTAGCCATCTATTTAACAATACGTTACCCTGTTGTCATAGTGACAGCGGTAAGTCATGCCACAACACAAGAGTAGCACTGCGACAACATCACAATTTCTGTGGCTTTCAATTCGTCAAATTCGCTGTTTATATATATATATATATACATAACAAAAGCTCAGGTGTCACTGAAATAAATTTCACTAAAATGACACAGGAAGCTACAAATCTCGCCTACTTTTCGATGCAGAGATAGCACCGCAAGATTTCATGCTAACGCTGGCTAATGTTATGTTAGCGAATTAGCTAGCTCCATTCATAGCTAACATAGCAACAGAACTGTCGCTACTCCCTGATGAACCGACAGAACACAAAGGATTAATGATATAGTAATGAGTGAGCAAGCTGCAGTATAACGACGTGAAACATTGAGTTAAAAAATATATTCATCGCAGGAGTTTACACTCACCGGTGCAGCCACACTTTAGAAAATGTGACAATCTAGCGCTTCTTTCGGGAGGTGCGCGGCGTAATTGTGTCCGAAGAGAAACAAGTCCGACTCTTTGGTTCCACGTGGAAACCTTGAGGTTGACCGCCCTCTATAGTCTTGGCGGAAAATAGCATTAAGAGTTTGAACACCTAGCTAAACATGATAATACATAAAATGTTTATGAAAACCTTTTTATATTTTTGGTAGTTAGTTAGGCAGTGAGATCAGGGTACAAGCCTGAATTCTGGATTATGTTTGTGTGTTGTTAGGAGGCTCAAATCTATGTGGGATTTATTTATTTTTTTGCATATTTTGTGGTTAGACGAGGTTTACTATCTCATCTTCTCACAATAGTTTAACGTGTAGGACTTTAAAAAACTTTAAAACCAACAGAATTTTCCCAATAATAACTGGTGGTGTAAATTGTCATGTAGCTGCTTATGCAAGTGAATATTACAAAACAAACAATTCAATTATATATATCATCATAGTACCAAACCTTAATCATATTATATCAACATTACATTGTAATGTCCAGGCCTCACGATGTGGAGAAGTGCACTCTAAACATGTTTGGTTGTTTTTACCCAGATCTGAGTTACTGTATGGGACTAACTATGTACTGGGTTAATTGAACCCAGGTAGATGGGCTGTTTTTACTTTTAACAATTTGTAGTTTTTACCCAGTATTTTGTAGTTTTTATCCAACATTATGTAGTTTTTACTCACAATTGTGTAGTTTTTAACGAAGAGTTCATCGTTTTCACCCAGCATTATGTAGTTTTTTACCAAATATTTGTCATTTTTAGCCGACAATTTTGGGGGTTTTGCCCAGTGAAGGGTAAAAACAGCCCATCTGACAACCCATTCCTACATTAAAACAATCCAAATATTTTTAGGTAGTAATATTTGTAGGGTTCATGGAGGTTATCGGTTTGAAATAGCTGATCCTATGAAAGATTACAATATGTGTGTCTTTGTGAGGTTTAAGCTACAGTAAACTGCACCAGTACAGTCTATAAAACAGAGTTTTATTTGTTTTGTCCTACAGTAAATGATCTCCCCAAACAGAAGCTGTTCCTGGAGTGAAGACCCTGATGAAATCACTGGTGAGCAGCACTGCAAATATTTCTCCACTAGGGGTAGCAAGGCTCACATATTATGTTTAAAGGTTCATGAATTCCTGTACAAAGAAGCTGCAATAACAGGAGTTTGACTCTATCAGCATTTTTGTCAGCAGGACCCTCTCCTGATGTTTTTTATCACCAGCTTACTGTGGGCAAAAAACACATAATGACACTGGAATACACTTTTATATATGTGTTAAAGGCAACAACTTCAGAAACATTTGAACTTAATCTGTGAAGATAATGTTGCATACATGGACTGTGATCATAGGCTGTATATAGAAATCTATTTACAGTGTAGGCATTCACTTATCTTTGTTATGAAAGTGTGAAGTGTTTCTTTTAGCCGGCGCCCAGAGAAACTGGGAAAACATACAAATGAAGGGTACAATATTAGTGAGTTGGCAGACTCACCTGCTGACTATAACCTAAAAGACTCTGGGAGAGTTTTTCATATCCTTTCTACTCTATCTTCAAAGTTCTCCCTCAAGGGTCAGGCTTAGGATTCCTCAAACGTGAAGTCACTTCATTTCAACATCACAGCAGGAAGTCACTTTTTCATCCTTCTTAACAGCTGGGATGTTTCTTTCTGTGTAATCACAGCAGCCAGACCTCCAACATGCTTCACAATAAACAGAGAAGTACCTGGATACGTCCTAGTGGAACACAAGTAGCCACATTTGCAGCTTCTTTTGTTAAAACAGCAACAACAACAACAAATCTTTAACTGCTTGGGTCCAGAGTTTTATCAAATATCTTGATAATAAATATCTTCAGAGTCAGACTGGGTCACACCTTCAGTCAACCGTGTATTGACTCTGCATCCTCTCAGTTCCAGCTCACCTGATCCACTACACTTCTCTGTAAACCTCTGTAAAACCAACACTGCTGGTCAAACACAGAGTTAGAGTCTGGTTTATTGTTGTGTTTTTGTGTCTCTGGTTGTAATTCAATCACATTTTTTAATTTAATATGTGATATTAAAGAGCTGAAAACTGGACTAAAGAGTCTGAGGTTGATTGTCTTGGGGAGTAAGGGGATGAAGTAAAAAGAAACAATAACAACACAGTTTGTTAGTAAATGTTTATTGATCAAAATAAGTGTAACCTTTAAAATTGATCACCACAGATTTCAAACATGTACATCCTTCATTGTTTTACATTAAATAGTCATTTACTTTCTACACATAATTTTACATTTTACACATAATGATTTGCAGAATATTCACATTTATCAAGAACTGTTCCCCTGATTAACACATATTGTGTAGCATAAAAAACAACAACATATTCAGTATCGTATCAGATTATACATGTCATCATCACAGAATAGAAATCTCAAATTGTACCATATCGGTTGTATACTGATCTCTGGATGTGTGTTGTGAAATCACAGCTGGAGGATGGTGATGGCTGACTCATACCAAACCCAGAAGCCAGGGTAGACAGGTTCAGCAAAGGAGGCCTTGAAGCGGTGGATTAGAGACATGGTGTCCCCTACGGCGTAGAAAGACAGAGCACCCCCACTGTGGTCCAGGAAGACCCCGATGCGGGAGGAGTAGGGTGCGTTGATCTCTATCTGGTCCTTGTTGTGGCGGGCTGAGTAGCTGGAATCAGAACAGAAAAGGCTCCATGACTTGCGGTTGTAGCCGATGCGGCCATTGTCACCGTAGCCTGTCCTCTTGATGCTTTTGTAGGTGACGCCGATGGCTGCTCCCTCCCCGCTCCAGTCAACCTCCCAGTAGTAGGGTCCTCCAGAGAGGGGCTCCTTGCACAGGACCTGGGGCAGGGAGTCAAACCTGGCAGGGCTGTCTCCGTAGTTCTGGGGGTCTCTTTTGAGGGCAGCTTTCCTGTTCCCTCGAGACAAGTAGAGCTGTCTGTAGGCTGTGTTTGAGTCCAGAGTGAGCTGGCAAGCATCTGGGAAGCACCAGAAAATAAATGTACATTTACTTCACTAAAAGAAGCATTCAACTTAAAGAGCTCAGGTTAAATGTAAATGAGGAAATTCAAAGATGGCCAAAGCCTCAACTTCAGTTGAAGCACCCCTCACCACTACACCACCAACTGCAGGGTCCCAGGGGTTAGCAGTGCAGAGTGCAATTAGCATTTCTAGCTCTGTTAGATGTTTCAATGATGTCTACAAGGATGTGACTTGAAGAAAAATTGGGAGAGACCATCTGACTGCACACATAGAAATCAGAAAAACCACAGGGGTTGGATGTCACCTGCCTGCTGTGCACCTCCACCTCTGCAGGTCACAGCTGGTGAGCCACCCGGTGGCCTCGGCTAGATCTGCCCCGCCTATCATCTGGAATACCAGAGGTATCAGCACTGTTTGTGAGTTTGACCACAAACAGAAGTCCACCGAGTATCTTTAGCTTTAGGGGCAGACCTACACACTCTGACCCCCATTCTCAAAATTTCCAGTATTGTTGTGTGTGTGTGTGTGTGTGTTTAAACTAATCTAACTTACAACATCAGCAAAACCGAGGAATGAACGACTGAAGTGCAACTTGAGTAAAAATCAAAAAGCTGTGCAAGTACTGCCAGCTGAAATAATCTGCACTGAGTCACTCCCAATCTCTGTCAACACTGTTGGACATACAGTAGCTGCTAAAATCAGATTTTGTGGTCAGCCACAGGGTCTGACAGAGAACCTCATCAGCATCTAATTTGCCTCATGCGCTGAGCTGAGCAGAGAGATCAGTGCAGAAAACAGTAACACGGTTAAAAGTTCAGACTCACATTTCAGGAAATCCTCCCGGTACTGAGGCTCCTGGACTTGTACCGGCTTGTACATGGCAACTTCATCACCTGTGGAAGAAACAATGCATTTGTAAATATTTCTATATCAGAAAACAGTGTTAATGCTGCACAAAGTGTGTTATCCCTGCGATTCTGACAAGACTGAAAGCAGAAACACATATATTGTGGATAGTGCAGATATTCTGGTATCCACCCAGGTACTCTGGCAGCCACCCTATCAATGAAGCTGATCTACAATGGTTTTTATCAAGCACCTTCGCTCATTTCAACTTGAGAGGGAGGGTGCTAATGTAAACTGGCTGACATTCCTGTTCAAAGTAAACATTTAACTGTGTGGCAGCAGACTGACCTCAGAATACCCTCTAATGAAACTGCGAGACCAAACATCAAACAGAGCTGCACAAAGCTCTAAAGAGTACAAAGAAAGTTGTAAATCTGTCTGACTTTTCCTGGTGAAGTTATGCAAAACTTTCAGTTTGAGTCAACATAATTTTTAAGTACCATATCTCTGCTGGCTTGCCTCAAAACAATCTGTACTAATGTTATTATGACCCCACATTCTTGAAAATGCTGACTCACTTTTTATCGACTTCCTCTTTTTGGATTCATCCAGTTGACAGAAGGTCATTTTGTTGACTACAAAAAAAAGGAGAAAAATGAGGAAACATTAATATGGTTGCAGTGCTGATGTGATGTATAATATGTTTATTGAGAATACAACGAAATTAAAAGGACATCACCTCATCTAAATTCACTGAATGTGATCTGTGATTTAAAACAAGCTGATCTCGCTCCACACTCACCGGTCTTGGCCACTTTAGCCAGTTCATCATTGCCAAATTCATTCAGGTGCTGCTTCATCTCAGACACGGCCTTAGTCACTGGGATGAAGGTGAAGTTGTTGACGATGACGTTCGGCAGCTCTTCGGCCTCTGTCTGGGCTATCAGCATCTGGTAAGACTAATAAGGAAACAACAATAATATAAATATTTGTGCTGTCAAATGATTACAATTTTCAATCAGATTAATCACAGGGTTGATGTGAATGAATTTTGATTAAATATCATTACTTTTTAATCCATATTAATCGCGTTTCATTTTGCATGAGGGTGGTTTGTCGTAAGCTGGCTGATGTGTTAGCTGAAGTGCTAGCAGTTTGTACTAATGTGTGCTTCGCGTTAATGTGGTATTTTAAGCTGAAAGGGCTTCGGTGAAAAGAAAACTCCTTCCTGCAGAGTGTCAGTCACTATTCTGTCTTGATTTTTTTATGCTCAAATTTCCTATGGAGAGGACCAACGTGCTGTTTAGCATCCTCCATTTTTATTGGTTGGTTCTGCTTCCTGTCACCACAGGATTAACTACCTATTGGTGCAGGTGTGACGACAACTCCACATGGACAAACTGTTTGAAATGCAGAGACCTTCAGAGTCATTCTGTGCTGCAGATGGATTAATAGCATTAAAATGATTAATCTGATTAATGATGATTGCATTCATTTTGACAGTTTTTATTAGTTTAGGAAATTATCAAACAAAATAAAAAGATGCCTTGATGTGGTTACCTGGATGAAGTGGATGTGGTCTTCAGTGCGGGACAGCTGAGTGATCTCGTTGTCTCTCCTCTTCAGGTCTGCGATCTCATGGCTCAGCCGCTCCATGTGGCCCTCTGCACTGTTGAGCGCCGCTCTCTTATTGGAGGTGATCAGCTTGGCCATCTCCTGCTGCATCCTCTCAATGGAGCGCATCATGTCTGCAAACATCTTCTCACATTCCTGCAGTGCTCTCTGGGCTGAGCTCTGCAGGGGACACAGGGGGCATGTCATAAATCAAACACGTACCACACTGGTTTTACCAGCACTGTACGAGGACCTGTCATCGCTGCTACAGGGAGGAATGTTGTTACTGCTGGTAATTGATTTAACTTTGTATGCAGTGTGTAGTGGTTAGTCTGGTCTTATCTGTCTGATGGATGATGGTGGCACAAACCTTCAGAGAGTCCATTGCTTGTTTTAGTTCCTCCATCTGCTTGAGGCGGTCATGAATCTTTTCCTGGATCTCAGCCTGGGTGGCTCCCAGCCGTTGCTATGAGTTAAATAAAACGCATTGCTGATGATTATAGTGACAACAGCTCCAATAACTTGCAACTCAAATTTACTAAATCATTCAGTCCAGATTTTTTTCAAACTTAAATGTGAGGGTTTTTAGTGCAGGACTCAGCTCAGAGTGTGACCTGTGGCCTTATTTTTATATGTGTGCATCTCAAAGTGCTTCAGGGTTTGGTTTATGGGATCGTGTCACCCATTGTTAGCTGCTCTCTCATGCTTGACTTGGCAGTGTGTCAGTACTGTGGTGAACCATAAAATGTACAAGTAGCATTCTGGATTGATGAATTACAGAGTGGTATTATATATTTAACAATGATTGTCATGTTAGAACTATTAGTAATCCTGTTACAGCCAGATACTCCTGCAGTGTAGATGACGTCCTACCTGCTCCTCAGCTCTCTCCTGCTCAGCAGACACCATGTCGTGACCTTTGTGCTCCTTCACCGTACACAGCACACAGATACACATCTGGTCGGTGCGACAGAACAGCTCCAGACCTTTCTGATGCTGCGGACAGATCTGCCTGTCCAGGTGGCCGATCTCATCCACCAGCTTGTGCCTTTTAAAAGTAGCAGACTCATAGTGAGGCTTGAGGTGCTTTTCGCAGTAGGAGGCCAAGCACATCAAGCAGGTCTTGACGGCTCTGTGTTTCTTGCCAATGCAGATGTCACATCCTACATCCTGGGGTCCTGCATAGTTGTAGTCAGGGGACGGAGGCGGCGGTGGAAAGGATTCGGACTGGCGTTGCATGGTGGATTGCCGGGAGCTTCCCATGCGTCTCGGACTGGGCCTCTTGTTGTACGTGACCCTGCACTCGGGGCAGAGGTACGAGCCTGTGTGGTCAGCATGGTCCCAATACGTCTTCAGGCAAATGGAGCAGAAGATGTGTCCACACGGGATGGACACAGGTTCCCTGAGATACTCCTTACACAGGTGGCAGTTATCTTGGTCCAAAGACATGGGAGCTACTTGGTGTTATTCCCTGTAACGCAGTGAAGGGACCTTGAAGCTAGATGTTGACTTGTGTCAGCACAGTGGCAAAGTGATCCTACAGGTACTACAGGTGTGAGTTATATAGAGTAAACAGAGAGGGAGGCTAAACTGGTTGAGCCGAAACCAGTAAAACAAGGGCGGGGACAGAAAAAGGCAGGGCGACTGCTTCCGTCGGTTACACAGTGCAACGGGAATGAATGAAATGTGTGATCTGAAGACACAAGTTTTGGTCATCAGTGTTGACAGCAAAAATGCAGCTCCTCAATTTTTACAAATTCAATGTTGACACTATATTAGCCTCTTGAGAGCCTGCGTCCACATACGTAGACATCACATTTTAGATTTTCTACAGTGTATACTTCATGTTTCTTAACAAAAAGCAGTCGTCCTCGTTTGTGGACATTATATCTCTATCTCATCATAATTATCTTTGTTCGTGGACACCCCTATTGTTCCTTCTAGTGGTGGCAAAAGCACAATACATCAATTCATGTATTATTACTACTACTATTACTACTCTCTGTTCAAAGACGATGCTTAGTTTTTAGACTTATCAGGACCTAAGAATCCCCAAAAGAAATTAAAAATGCATGGCAAACAAAAGCTCGGGTCTCAGGAGGATAAACAAAAAGGCAACTAAGACAGGATTTTATAGGCTGTTGAACAGGAGCGAGGTATATAATGTCATTTTTTGAATCATTTTCCTGCAAAAGATGAGTGAAAGAAAAGAGGGAAAGTGAAACAGAAGTGTAGAAACCACAGGTGTGACACACAGATGAGTGTACTCTAACTGCTGAGGGCTGGAGATTCATGGAAACATCCTGTTCCCTTTGAGATGTAACCACTGCAGTCACAGTGCAAACCCACCTGTCACTGAACAGATCATTTTCTGAACTTTGATGAACAATAATAACAGCATCATTATTGCTCACAGAGTCTGATACTCAGCACTGACTCCTGTCCTTGTGATACACGGTCAGTGGATGAAGTGCAGGCCAAATTTGCAATCAGCATTTTCTTGGCTTTGGTTGAAATCAGTTGGTCTACTTGAGCCTGTAAGATGTTGACCTTTACCTCACCTGTGACCTGTTAATTATCAACCTATTTTACTTTGCATTTCATTACCAATGACTTCCTCTGACAGGATGCCTTCAGTTTCTGGAGGGTCTCTGGTATAAGATCAAATACGAACATTTGCTGTTGTAACCTGAGGCAGTTGTAGGAATGTTTCTTCTTCTGAGGTAAAAACCTTCCTGTGTGTATTTCATCTTCCAGTGAACACACCTCCCAGTCGAGATGGAGTTTCAGGGCAGTTGAACTGGAGATAGGAATGCAACTACACTTGATAGCCCAGATAACAGGAGGGCTGAGAAAGCCTGCTTCAAAGATTCCATTGTGCAGGAGCCAGCAGGGCCCGAGCACAGTGCCAGGCTTCATAGGCTCTGTTGTGTGTCAACAACAGTAACTACAGGTGACATGCAAGACTAAATGTAGCATCTTATTGAGCAAAGCTTCCACTGACTGGGGTCACACTGTTCACCACTGGTCATGTTAAACTGGGACATGATGAAATGTTGACGAAAGGGTTTTTTTTAAGTCAGTGTTCACATACATCTATATGTGAACACTTAGTAATTTATATACACTCATATACACCTGACTTTGCACGTTTTCACTTTCAGAAAATGCAGGAGACTTAAGTTGATATTAAAAACTTCTTCAGTCATTTAAATGTAATGCTCCTTAGTCAACAGCAGTGACATTTCATTTTTTTGAGTGTATGTACATTTTAATTGTAAATAGAGCTGCTTTCAAATGAAAATTCAAATTCATGTTTTTTCCTACATGATTATTTTAACCTTCAAAATACCTGCACCACTGATCTGAACAATGTTACAAATTCACAAGTTACAAATTCCAAGAAGTTTTATATTAGGATTTAAATGTTGAATGTTGTTAAATTGAATATTTGGTTTTTGTTTTTTTTTTGCATGGAGTTTGTCCAGGATGGACCTCACCTCTCGCCTGTTTCCAGCTGGGATCGGCTGCAGCTGACCCCCACCAGCCAATCTGGATAAAGCAGGTACAGAACATGAATGAATGTTTGCATTACTGAACGTTTGAACTAATTACTATGTTATCATAGTTCTAATACTGTGACAAATATGACAAAAGCAGCTGAGTCACCCTCCAGAGTCGCACTGACTTGTACGTACATTCATGTGATTGCAAACTGACTTCATACCAGTGACATTTAACCCCTAAGAATCCAGGACCATTTCTTCTTAAAGGAAAAGAAAAATGACGAGGGATATAAAGCAGACTACAAGTTTTTTTTAATTATCATTTTAAAATGTAAAAACAGCATTTTGAACTCTTTACAGATGTATTTCTGTCTGGGGTTTGTTCTGTCCACTTCACTGCCTCTTTAATCCCTGGTTTTAACTTGAAGGTGGACTTTGTTTCCATAAAACAAATATATAGAATTTTATGGTGAAGAAAAGTCTGTTGGCCTTCTGCCTTTACTGCAGCTAATCTTCAGGTCTGAGCTGCTGGACACACAATACTTCACCTCACCTCACCTGCTCTTTACACCTAAACATCAGCTGCATTGTATGGGAGCAATCAAGATCAAATGAGCATTGTGCAAAAGTTCATAACGTACATGTGACCCTCTCTCTCCTCGAAGGGCGTGTCCCAAAACACAAACAAGCTTTGTGTCGTTTTTTCAAAGGTGAAGACTGAGATCAGCCTTTACTCTGATGTTTTAGATTTGCTGTATAACTTTACAATTGGGCCACTGACCACCTTACATATAAAAAAATGCTGAAAGCCAAGCATCACCAAACCATACTGCTTCATAGAAACAAATATACTTTTAAGTCATTACACTGGCATGTTGCTGTAGAGCATGTTTATTCATCTCTAACCTCATGTCTCATCTTTTTTGTTCACATGTGGCCTGTGTCTGTTTCAGCACTTTTAAACTCTGTATCTCCCACCATCAACAAGCGCCTCCACTGTTTTCCCATAACACGTTTAAATATTGTTTCTTCCTGTTTTTATAACTCACACCCACAGTGAAATGGCTCCTTGTTTCCTTTGATCAAATAGTCATCTGTGTTCTCCAGTCTCGCCCTGAAAAAGCACTCTCACCACACCTTAATGAAGTTTGGCCTTTCACCTTGAACTCGGACCGAGCTGAACATGACTGTGGAGTTTCTGTTTGAAAGCAGAGACTCACGACAAGCCTGCTAATCTTTACAGAGGCATGTTATTAAACCCTGATTCAAGTGTATCCTAAACATTATCATACTTCACCGTGACTTTCTCAGAGAAGTGGACAAATGTGAACAAATGTGCATTGTTTACTGTTGTATTCTGTCAGTGGCTGTATAAACTGAACTACAGTCCCAGGTTTGCCTCTCTGCAGTGGAGCTCTAACACCACTAACTGGTAGTTAATCTGTAAGCACACAGCGCTCCCTTCACTCTGGAGGAAGGAAGGAAAAACTGGCTTATCAGAAACCGGACCAAATATGGAGCGGTGAAACTACCAAGTGCATGAAGTAATGCAAGATATGAGATGAAGGAAGACCTCATGTACTTTCAGAAACTTCAACTAAATTCACTTTTTGAAATGATTGCAGATCTGCATATAAAACTTTGATCAAAATGTCTTTATTATGGACATTTTTATTTATTTTTTTTTTATCTTTGAGGCTCTCAAATGAATCCTGAGCAGCACACTGAGCAATACTGGGACTAGTACATGAGAGTTAATAGAAACCAGTAGATTGGGTCTAATTCACATGCTAATTGGAAGCTATGATGTCAGCAGAGAGCTCACGCTGCAGGAGAGTCAGGTCTCTTCAGGAGATTTGTTTTAAATAACAATACATGAGGTAACTATGACAGGGACGTTTTATGGTGCAGAAAAATGCAACATAACTCGTCATGTGTTGCAACACACCTGGACACGACAGGAATGTGTTGTTTGTGAATGCGCACCGAGGCGTGTGTGTTGTGCCTCATCTATGAATATTTTTTACTGCTACACAAACAGATACTAATCCTCACAGTTAAAAACTGACTTGTAGGAGTGAACAGACTGGTCAGACTGGTCATGGTGCAAATACTACAACTGTGAAGTGCAGCTGCTCTTAGACAAACCACCTACAGCAAGCTCAACTATGGACAAGTTTGTTTGAAATTACTCTGAAACTCAAGTTCAGAGTGTCTCTGTGTTTGTTTATTGGGTGGTCCCTTAAATTCCTACAGCACCTTAGGCTGCATTTCTGTTTGTCGGACTATAACCGGTTTAAGACAATGGTGATTCTGTCCGACAACAATAGGTGGAAGCACAGCTGCCAAGAAGTGCGTGCGCAATCCATCCACAGATGACCCACATGAGAAATTTACGAAGAAAGGAAGCTGCAGGGAAAAAGGAAACGTTTTCTTGCACATTAGTTGTCACTGCTTTTGTTTTTATATTTCATTCATTCTGTTTCTTTCTCTCTGTCCTCTGCTGTCTGCCCGCCTTCTCTCTCCCTCTCCCTCCGTCTCTCTCTCCCTCCCTGCTCAACCTGCTTATCTGAACTGGGCAGGGCTCGATATACTCACAGCACAAGGGGAGGGCCTTGTCTGCTTTCAATCAATAACCTCTGGAATTCAGAAATACAAGTAGGTCCTGTCTCTGGCAGGCTGTACCACACTGCTGAGGGCGGGCTCCCAGGCACACACCAAGACATTTCTATCTGCTTCTGGCGTTCTCTGTGTGTTCGTGCAGGTCCGACTGTGCTTTGAGTGCATCACAATGGCTGATCACACCTCTCCAGATTACTTCAGCTGCTCCCTGTGTCTGAACCTGCTGAGGGACCCCGTGGCGATCCCCTGTGGCCACAGTTTCTGTATGGACTGCATCAGCGGCTACTGGAATGAGGCTGACTACACAGGGATTTACATTTGTCCCGTGTGTAAGATCACATTCACCCAGAGGCCTGTGCTGCGGCCCAATGCCACCCTGAGCATGGTGGCCGAGAAGATCAAGAAGAGTGGACTGAACCTCAACCTCAACACGTCCCTGGGGAACATCTACGCTGGACCGAGCGACGTCCCCTGTGACTTCTGCACTGGGAAGAAACTGAAGGCTGTGAAGTCCTGTCTGAACTGTCTGGCATCGTACTGCGAGAAGCACTTGAAGCCACACTATGAATCGGCCACATTCAAAAGGCACAAGCTGGTGGACGAGTTGGGAAACCTGGACAGGAAGATCTGCCCTCAGCACCAGAAGTCCCTGGAGCTCTTCTGTCGAACAGACCAGATGTGTATCTGTGCTATCTGCACAGTGAGTGAGCACAGGGGCCATGACATCGTCTCTGCTGAGGCAGAGAGGGGTGAGAAGCAGGTAAGAAATCCTCCTGTCACAAACTACTCTAATATAAAAATGGATTTGTTTCCCTGTCTTTGAGAATCAAAATGCAACTACATGTTTTCCTGTCAGAAAGATACAGCTGGAGACACCTCTCTCTGGTCAGTCTTTGGAGTAGTCTGAGTTAAACAAACAAGGTGTTTTTCCCAACTCCTGCCCCTGCACTACAACTGCTGCTTGTACTTTGACCCATTTCACCAGCGCTATCAGCTACCCTGGCAGGCATTCACCGCCAAAACAAATCCAGCTCTCTGATTAGCTGTGAGGAGGCCGGGGGGCGTGTCTTATTGCTAGTGCCACTAAAAGCTGCTTTCCAGAGAATGTGGTGATCCAGCTGTGGGAGAAATACACAGAAACTGCAGATTTCCTGCTGCTGTGTCGGTTCCCACCTGTGGGAGTGGGCCTGTAATGATGCAGGAATGTCAGGGAGTGAAGGCATTCAACACATCAGTTCAGGTTCAATGTTGTAACCACAGCGATGACTCACCAGTTACACTGCTTGTAAAACAATATGGAGCAGATAAGGATGTCAGCAGATACTGGATGTAAATCTAAACACAGTTATAGTTGTTATATGAGTAATTTAGGTGTGTTTTTATATCAGCCAAGAAAATGAGCTTAAGGGTTTTTAGGCCATAATGGACTAATAATTTATCCTAGTGCTGCTTTTACAACATGAGGAGTCTGGTTTTTCTCATCCAGAGCTACAACCTGAGTTTCACTCATCTCCCACTCTGTCTCCCCTCCCCCTCTCATGTTGATTCCCCCCTCCCCAGATTCCCCACATTCCTCAAGCTTATCTTGAAGAATGGGTCGGTGGGCTTGAGTAAAAGCTGAATTAGGAGCCTTCTATTCTGCATGTCAGAGCTGCGTGCACCTTGAAACATCTCTTTAAAAGTCAGGCAGCGGTAGATTCACATTCCTAACATGACCAGAATTCCTCTACAGATTTTTCCCCCCTCTCCCTCTGAGATAAAAGCAGCCGTATTAAGAAGATTCTTTGACTCGGCTTTATTAGACATGCCAACGGGCCTCCCCACATATTCCTTGATGAGAATGAATGTTTGTACTGATCCAACAAATATGAGGCTTTATATCTTTTACAATAAAGTGGCATCTCATTCAACTGCATCTTATAAATCTTATTAAGTGAAGCTTTTGTAGTCAGTGACAGCAATAGTGCACAACATATTAAAGGAAATCCAGTGGAGTTATCAGCATGGGAGTGCATGCTTAGAAACACAGTGAAACGGATGGCTCTGTAATACTCCTTTATTCTGCAGAAACTCTTGGGAGTCTCCCAAGCTGAGATTAGACAGAAATGCCAGGAAAGGCTGAAGGAGCTGGAGGAACTCAAGACTGCAGTGGACTCACTGAAGGTAAGAACTGTACATCATTCATATGTCTGTCCAACCAGCTGATTTTCACATCACTCGGCCCGAAATGTTTACCAAGAAAATGCACTGACCTCCTGCATGTTGTGTCCAGAACTCGGCTCAGAGAGCCATGGTGGAGAGCCAGAAGATGTTCGAGGACATGATTCGCTCCATTGAGAGGATGAGGTCAGAGGTCACCAAGCTGATTGGCATTAACGAGAAGGCGGCTTTCAACCAGGCCGAGGCTTTGATCGAGCGACTGGAGCAAGAGATCGACGAGCTGAAGAAAAAGGAGTCAGGCCTCAAGCAGCTGTACAGCACCGAGGACCACATCCACTTTTTGCAGGTAGCTTCACAGCAACTTTGGTCTTTGATCATGTTCAGGTCAAATCCAACACATGAAGCAATGCATGTGTTAGTGCCACTACTGCATACGTTTTTGTCTGATTTGGGCCAAATAACAATAAATATCCCACACTGATCTAATACGGACGAGTGGATGTTGTTACACTGTTGGTCCTTATTGATGCTGACCCTGGAAAGAAATGTGAAGCCATTTGTAACATTGTGGCGGCAGAATCAATTGCAGGACCTTGATATTGTGAAACATTAGATACAATATGCAGAGTGCAAAGTTAGTTACACAGAACTGCAGCTCACTTTTCACATGAAGATAAATCCAGTCAACACCATGTATTAATATTCCTCCTCTTCACCACACTTGCTTTCATTTCTCCATCAGAACTTCAACTACCTCTGCACCCCCACTGATGACGGCTTCATACCCAGAGTGACGGTGAACCCTGACTTCTCCTTCGGGGCTGTCAGGAAAGCTGTGGCTGAGATTAAAGAACGTCTCGAGGAGTTTGGCAGAGAGGAGCTGCTTAAGATCTCCAAGTCAGGTCTGACCTGAAGAGGCACAAACCTCCACATGATGGACAGAAAACACCATAAACCTCTGTTTGCTGAGTATGGATCTGTTCTGCTTTCACAGTGAATGAGGTGCCAGTGTACACCACAGAGAGCCGAACATTGGACAGAAGGAGCAGAGGTGAGCGATACATAGGAGAGAAGCAGTTAATTATTATTTAGGTTGATAATGCAGTCACTATAAATTGTTGGAGATGAGCCAAAAAGCAACTGTGTATTAAACTCTTCAATTTAAAGAAACTGTAAAACCACTTCAACAAAAGATTTGCAGGGATGTGTGTGGGGGGTGTCACCTTGACCTAACACAGCTTCTCTGTGCAGCCAAAGAAATGACAGTGGACAACACTCCTCCTCCAGAGCCAAAGAGCAGAGCTGACTTTGTCAAATGTAAGTAACTGGTGTTTCCCCTCAATCCTGCTTCAGAAAACGTACCTAAATACAACTTTGAACTATTTAAACTGATATTTCTACTCCACTAAAAGAAAATTTTACTTTAATTTGATGTCTTTACTGACAAGTTACTTCAAAGATTCAGATTATTCATACAAAATATAATTGATAATAATAATTATTATTATTG
Source organism: Pseudochromis fuscus (assembly GCA_900323345.1). NCBI lineage: Eukaryota > Metazoa > Chordata > Actinopteri > Pseudochromidae > Pseudochromis > Pseudochromis fuscus. The sequence continues at coordinate 66,399 of OOFC01048638.1, forward strand.
GAACTACTTAGCATTATATTAAATAGCCACAATTAGCTCCAGTTTCACAACTGCAACATTAAAGAGATGCTGACATGTTAATGCCACAACACCATTAACTATTTTATAAAGAGTCATTCACAATCAATACTTTGACTTTAGACACATTTCACTGCTGAAATAAAGACTTGTTCTGCTTCCACTACTGCTACAGTTTAACCCTCCTAATGTCCTCCACTTAATATTTAATGTCTCAAAATAAGCAGCGAACATCATTGTTTTGCCTAATGTTTCATGACTTTTTTTGTAATTTAATGGGACACATGGGTAAACATAAAACTAACATGAAAATATGTTTCTTCAATTAATTAATTAATTAATTAATTAATTAATTAATAGGTATGTATGGATGTATCAGGGGATGCAATGGGGGGTTATGCTTTGTTTAAAAGGATACTTAGGTTGCAACATAAAGTATTTGAAACCTAAACTCTGATAACACTTTTGAATACAATGATTTTCAAAATTGGCTCAGGTGGTAGAGTGGGTCTCCAGTGAATCGTGACCACATGTTGAAGTGTCCTTGAGCAAGACACTGAACCCTAAGTTGGTGGCTAGCACCTTGCATGGCAGCTGGGTAGCCATTGGTGTGTGAGTGTGTGTGTGTGAATGGGTGAATGAGCTGCCTTGTAAAGCGCTTTGGGAACTAGCTTAGGTCATGAAAGCGCTATATAAAATGTACTCCGTTTACCATTTACCATTTATATTTGATGCTAACAGGAGGGTTAAATCTACACCAATGCAGAACAGTGTAAACACATCTTAACTGTCCTCCTCCAGACTTCTGCCAGCTCAAACTGGACTCCAACACAGCTTACAAGGAGCTGTACATCTCTGAAAACAGCAGGAAGGTCATCCGCACCAGAGACCTGCAGCCCTACGGGGACAACGCGGACCGGTTCGACAGCTTCGCCCAGGTGCTGTGCCGGGAGGCCCTGTCCGGAGGCCGCTTCTACTGGGAGATCGAGTGGAGCGGGGAGTTCTCCATCGGAGTGGCCTACAGGAGTCTCAGTCGGAAGGGCAAAGGCTCCCTGTGCCTGCTGGGCTACAACGACAAATCCTGGAGCCTCCTGTGTTCAGACACCGGTTACTCCGCCTGGCACAACCGCGTGGACAAAGCTGTGAACGGCCCCCACTCCCCACGGATCGGCGTGTACCTGGACCACACTGCAGGCGTGCTGGCTTTTTACAGCATAGGCAACACCATGACCCTCCTGCACAGGTTTGAGACCACGTTTGCTGAGCCGCTCTACCCAGGATTTGGAGTTGGAACCTCAGTCAAAATCTGCAACATCAAGTGATGTGCACGTGATGTGAACACAAATGTCTGAGGTTTCATTAGAAAATATGTATTTCATTCATATACAACACTGGCTTTTGGAATATATTTTTGCAACCATATAAAACTGTACCAAACCACAATCATGAAGTGGTATTGTCTTTTTTGTTTCAAGAAAAATGTAACTTCCAAATGTGTATATTATTATTTTTTTTAATCCACACATCACACACTGTTTTACGTAGCCTATTATGTTTTGCATTGTGCCGACATATGTTTCACAACAGACACTATTGAAACACATAATCACTAATTAATCTCACAAGTAGAATATAAAGCAAAGTGTTCTCCCTTTTAGCATGTGATGACATCTGCTGGATAATATTATAACATGTCAATATGTAATAAATGAGCTAAATTTGTAAATGTTCCTACAGAAAATGTACATTTGATGATTTAAGTTATTTCTCTTTCATGATATAACTATATACTCGTGTTTTCTTATGATGTGTTGTTACATTGTTTGCCAATATAACTACATAAATATTGTAAATATACTTCACTCTTATGAAAGATGTAAGTATTACAACATTGGTCATTATTACTATTGGTATTATTATGGTTTCAGTTCAATCATCAGAATATTTGATTGTCATTTCATTTTGTCATGTTTTGATATTATCTGAAGGCAGAGTCATAACAGTTGTTGTTTTTCACTTGAACCCTTATTTAATTTTGTGTATGTTTACTTTGAAAATGGACCACAGGAGTATAAATACTATTCACAGAAGACTTGTTTTGTAGCAAAATTATTCATTGACGGTTCTAAATAAAGAACTAAATAAATGGACAGAGTTTGGTGTTTTTCAAACATTTCAAGCTGGTTGCATAAATGGACCAAATGTGGTCAAGTGTATGGCATCAAATCAGTTATTGTATTGCATTGGATTTACACAGTATCAGTATCAGTGCAATGGGATTTGAACTTTTGCATCAATCAAGTGTATCAAGTGTCAGGTATGTGAACTATTCCATTTGTATTCACTTGTATCTGTGAATAACTAAAACCTGAAACAATGTTAACACCTGAACACTGAGAATACTCACGGTGCCATCTGCTGTTTGTTACAGGAAGTGAAGTCAAATTAAAATCCAATGACCACAATTACATTTCAGATCAAACAGCCATAGTATCAGTAACACTGTTTTCATCACATTACACAATGTAGTACCTGCCAAACAGCAGCTCATACAGTTGCCAGATACATATATCATTATAAATACACATATACAATGTGAATATATCTTTGCATGCAACAAACTAGACTGTACAAACCATAACAGTCAAAGTGACAGGAGAGTATGTTGTTGGTTCTGTCTTCTGGTATTTTCAGACAAATTGTGTTAATATATTTTAGGCACACAGGTCAATAACAGAGAACTTAGTCTCATGAGGATCACAAATTACAGCTTTAATCTAGTGACAGCTTGAGTGTTTCTAATAACAGTAAAAATGTTTGTTCTTACACCCTGTTTCAAATTATTATGCAAATTGCATTTAAGTGTCATAAAGACTTAATTTTTTGATTTTCAATTAAACTCATGGATGGTATTGTGTCTCAGGACTCTGTGGATCACTGATATTAATCTCAGACTCCTATGATAATTAGTTTGCCAGGTGTTCCCATTTTCTACTTCAGAAGGCTGTATCAAATTATTATGCAGGTCACAGGTTTCAAGCAACATGGGAAAGAAAAAAGATCCCTGCTGCCAAAAAGAGTCAAATTGTGCAATGCCTTGCACAAGGTATGAAAACATTCAATTGTTCATGAAAAAAATCGTAAGATCATTGTACTATGAAGAGATTTGTAGCTGATTCAAAGCACAGATGGTTCGTCCAGATAAAGATCTAATGAGGAAGGTTCTGCTGGACAAATTCATCAGATTAAGACAGCAGCTGCTAAACTACTGTTCTGCTACAAAACAGGAAGCAGGTATTTGAAGCTGCTGGTGCCTCTGGAGTCCCACCAACCTCCAGGGTGTAGGATCCTCCAGAGGTTTGCAGTTGTTCGTAAACTTACTATTTACCACCTCTAACCAACGCTCACAGACAGAAACAGTTGCAGGGACCAGAAATACATGAAGACTCATTTTCAAACAGTCCTGTTTACTGATGAGAGCCATGCAACCCTGGATGGTCCAGATGGATGGAGCAGTGGATGGACACCATGTCCCAACAAGGAGGTAGCAGAGTCATGTTTTGGTGGGAACCATGGGGGGAGGACAGGTCAGGCCCTTGAGGGTCCCTGAAGGTGTGAAAGTGACCTCAGCAAAGTCCACAGAGTTTCTGACTGACCACTTTCTTCATGGTCCAAAAAGAAGAACTGAGCTTTCTGCAGAAACATCCTCTTCATGCAGGACAGTGGATTATCTCCTGCTGCACAGTCCACCTCTCTGTCACTGGCTGCTCTGGACATAAAGAGAGAAACTCATAGTGCAGCCTCCATCCTGCCCTGACCTCAACCCTACTGAGAAGCTCTGCAGCATCAAGCAGCAGATCTATGAGGTGGAGACAGTTCACATCCAAACAGCAGCTCTGAGGCTGTTCTCACATCCTGCAAAGAAATTCAAGCAGAAACTCTGCAAAAACTCACAGGTTCAGTGGATGAAGAATTGTGAAGGAGATATCAAAGAAGGCTCCTATGTCCACATGTAACTCTGACTGTTCACATGTTCATGATGGAAATCACTGGGATTTCAGTAAATATGGCTCCTGATGCTGCACATTCAACAAATGACCATTTTCACTTCTTTACAACAGAGAAAATGTTTTCAGACTGTGACGAGCAGAATAATGTGAGATGGTGCATTTAGAGTTTTTTATTTTTTAAATAAACTGTTATCA
>OOFC01048639.1:0-23006 GCA_900323345.1 Pseudochromis fuscus
CAAGGAAGTGGGGCCAGAGGTAGCCCCTGTTTTAGGGGCTGGGGCCGGTTCTCGCGGCGGTGGAAAACCAACAAACTGGGGCCAAGTCAGGAACTGGCCTGGAACTGGCCCTGGAACCCGTTTGGTGGAAAAGGGGTATTAGTGTCCTGTTGATGTTGTACAGCTTCAGGCACTGCAGTATCCATGTGTACAGCATTTAGTCATAGGCTTTCTTGTAGTCAATCCAGACCGTGCACAGGTTGGTGTTCCTGGTCTTACAGTCTCGTGCAATTGCCCCATCGACCAGTAGTTGGTGCTCGCTCCTCTGGTGTTATTGCCAATTCCTTTCTGTGCTTTGCTCTTGTATTGATCCATGTGCCTACTCATCTTAGCCGCTATGATGCCTGACAGGAGCTTCCATGTAGTACTCAGGCAAGTTATAGGTCAGTAGTTTGATGGTGTTGGTCCCTTGGTTTCATCCTTCATGATGAGGACCATCCAACCTATATATATATATATATATAGTGTGTGTGTGTGTGTGCACGCACGTGTAAGCAGTGTATAAAACAAAACAAAAAATGCTTTAACAATAAAAGACAGCATCAGCCATCATCTGGGCAGATTAACTAATATTTTAGAGTTAACGAAAAAGGTTTTAAAACATTTCAGAGCATTGGATTAAACATGACACAAACTAGTATCTGATGGGAGAGGGAACAGATGGCATGGTGGGAACAGGTGTTTGAACCACATAAAGCAAAACTACACACTCATGGTCTTGCTCATTAAAAAAAAAAAAAAAACTGACAGGACTGAGGGTCACATATCTGTGTATGTTGCTATTCTCCAGTATGTGCTTAATATGAAATGGAAACATCACCAGTTGTCAGTATGTATGTTTCTCTCGACTGGACTTGCATAACATTTCTCAGGAATCTAAGCTTACTCTGGTATAACCAGAAAAAACATGGGTAAGGGCAAACAATCATGCTAATAAAATAAAGGCCTGATTTTTCTTGGAATCAGGCTGAAATAATATTATATAACATGCAACATTATATGTCAAGTAACAGCGCTGGAATTACACCACACAGTAAAGCAACAGTGGCTATAAATGAATCCTGCCGATGCTGGCTATTTGCGCTTCCGGGATTTTTTTTTTATCTCTTTTCATTAAGGTTAGCTTACAGGAGACAGCTGGACAACAAATCACCATATGGGTGGACCAGTGAATATATGTATCCTCGCTGTGGCCCAGAGTGACAGCCGCCGTGTACAAACAGAACTGTCAATCAGATTAACTATTTGTTTTTGCTTTTTAGAGTAATAGCAGTATTTGGTGATGTTCAAGCTGTTACATACTCAAAATACAAAATACAAAATCAAGACATGCTGCAAAACCTAGACCTACAGAAAGAAGACTCTGCAGCCTTGGCTGATCCTCTGTATAGCTCTTAGGTTACTATTTCACGCATAAGGCCGAGTTCATTAGCAGTGGATAAAACATTCAGCCCTGCTGGACATGAGGCTGCAGTAAATCTGCTCCAACCCTGAGTTTGTCTGTTGTGGCTACAATATGCATGACAACATGTATGACGAACCACACACGGTTTATGTATTGTCCAGACGATCTCTGTTTTGATGTCTGCTAACTCTAATCTGCAGGACAGTTTGCTCTGACTGTGATGTAAACACTTTTTCAGTGATAGGTGGATGGTGAAAAGCACAAACCACTGTAGCTGGTGAAGTTTATAATGACTCACATCAAGGATGCCCCATCCTCATATTATGTAGTCCCCACTGGAGCAATGTAATCCCTGATTACTTGGGACATCATCATTTGGATTTGACAGCAGTTACAGTCGGTTGTATTAAAGTGCAACTGAATTTTGCTTTAGTTATCATATACAGTATGGTTGAATGATAACTTAAGTAATATTTTAGAATGCCATAACCAACGATGTCTTATTCCATCTCTTAATTCTTACTGAAATCTACCCTGTGTATGGGTCTTTTTTCTTTCAACCAAAGATTAAAAAGATCTTTAAAAAACACACAAAGAAAAACAATGATAAATATAAACTTTGATATTTTTTGGAAGGCTACATAATTCCCTAAAACCCCGAGGCACTGCAGGTTTTACCAGACTTGCATGGTGAATGTGGAATTGAGTCAACATCAGCAGTATGCTTAGTGGTTATTATGAATACATTTGTCAAGGAGTGAAAGGGTGAAAGACCGTGGCTGAGTGACTGATTATTAATAGTTTGGACAATGTTGCAGAAGAGACATGAAGATTATTTAGTAGAAACAATTCCTTATTGGTTTTAGTCTTTTTTGTGTGATTTGCCAGTGTGACAAATACACAATATTGCCGCATCTATCCTTTAAAACTATAGAGATGCTGAATAATAAAATGTACTTACCACCAAGTTGCCTATGACCATGACCAACATGAAGACCAGGATGCAGAGAGGCTGCCCAGCCACTTCCATACAGTCCCACATGGTCTCGATCCACTCGCCACACAACACCCTGAACACAATCAGGAAGGAGTGGAAGAAGTCCTTCATGTGCCAGCGAGGCAGCTGACAGTCAATGGAGATCTTACACACATAGTCCTGATAGTTCTTGCCAAACAGCTGCATGCCCACCACAGCAAAGATAAAGACAATGATGGCCAGCACGAGGGTCAGGTTCCCCAGAGCGCCCACCGAGTTACCAATGATCTTGATGAGAGTGTTGAGAGTTGGCCAGGACTTTGCAAGCTTGAAGACTCGTAACTGAAGAGAGGAATAAAGAGTAAAGAAAGAAAATGCTGCATCTTTACAAGAGACTGTGTCAAACACTGTATAAGCTCTCATCGACTTTCAATTTGAATCCTAAAATTATACATGAGAAAGTTTATATTTCAAGATTGATGTGGTGTAAAGTCTTATTGTTAAATTACTGAAACAACTATACAACTTTGACATGTACCCATTTTTGTATTAATTCAGTGCCTTATTCTGAAAAGTCTTTTAAGTAAAACATAATGATTTGCTGCATTTGTTAGAGGACTGCAGTGGCTATAAATGGAAAACATGTAGAGATTTACAAAGCACCAGAGTTAAGAGTTAAAAAAATTCAGTTTTACCAGTCTGAAAGATCGCAGGACAGACAGTCCCTCTACATTGGAGAGTCCCAGCTCCATCAGACTGAGGCAAACAATGATGCCGTCAAAGATGTTCCAGCCCTGTTGGAAGTAGTAGTAGGGGTCCATGGCAATCAGCTTTAGGACCATCTCAGCTGTAAAGATCCCTGTAAATACCTGAGGAGTGGAACAGAGAGGCAGAGAGACAACAAGAGGTCAAATACATTATTCAAATAAATATATTATTATTATGTCATGTATTTCTGAAGCTGAACACTGAAATTTGTTAGAAATCAGAAAGCTCTGAAACCATCTTTTGGTTTGTGGTCCATAAATAAACGGTTCAGGTTCACTTGCACCACTCACATCAGCCATAGTGGTTTACAGCTGTCTACAGAGAGCAAAACTCAGACACACCCACTGTACATGACCTTCCCAGCAGCAGCAGAAAACAGGCAAGACTGTGAACATACTAACACTAGTTGGTTGAATGCAGAGCTGATGATAGAAAACTGAGCTGAACAGAGAAATAATTCTGAACTTAACTTCATCAGGAGGTCAGTTGGACTAGTGTCTAATGTGTAACTGGGAAACTATTTGCTCAAATGTTCCATCTAAAACCTTTGCATGGGTATGGTATGACTCTGTTACTTTGGTCTCTTTTTACACAGACCCCAGTGACCAGGAAAATCACACTAAGCAGCTTGAAGTTTGTTTGTTTAGATAGATAGATAGATAGATAGATAGATAGATAGATAGATAGATAGATAGATAGATAGATAGATGAAGGTAAAATTATAAAGTGAGAAAAAAAAACATTGCATGAGTTCCTAACAAATTGCATTCAAATATTTTAAGTTTTTAAAATATTACTAAATAAGAAATTATACTGAATAAGTTCTATTTGTACATTTTCAAGTGTGTTTTCAGACTTGAAGACACTGGCAGGGTCTGCAATTCACCAGTAGGGGGAGATGCCAAAATACAAATACAGTATAGGAAATCAGCCCCACCTCTTGCTAAAAATACTCCCTCTTACCAAGGATAATCACAAATAGTCCTAAAGCATAACCTCTGACAAAGGATCAACACAGTCGCATTTGACCTTCTGTCCAATACAGCATAAACTGCTATAAAAAACTCAGCTGTCTGATACGGAAACACATTATCTGAATGAAAGCCATGCCTGTTTGCTCTGTACTGTACTTTCTTCAGCTACCATCTAATGGGACGTTGGAGAAAATGTGTTGACAGCTGGAAACCTGCCCACTCCTGTCAGTACGAGCCCTCTTACCAGATTGCCCACTGAAAGCATGGTGTTGAATTCATCAGTCATGGGGTAGTGCTCCAGGGCCATGAAGAGGGTGTTCAGCACAATGCATATGGTGATGCCTAGATCCAGGAAAGGATCCATCACCATGAACTTCACGCACTCCTTCAGCTTCAGCCACCAGGGGCTGCAGTCCCATATCAGATACTTCTTGGCGAACGTGTACCAGCAGGGATGGCACTTTTGCCTCGACTCCTCCAGCTCTGCAAACACACATGGTGGTCATCAGTTCATCTTTCCAACCCAATAACCTGAAATACAAGTTTTATACTAAAGTTTTACACTATCTTCAGACTGTAAGAGGTGTAACAGCAAGCTTTAAACATATTTTGACACTTTGGCAATAACAGTTATATGTGAGGAGAACTGTTTACTGTATTGCATTTATGGTAAATATGAAGTTAACTAGCGAGCTTAGCTTAGCAGAAACAGGGCAAACAGCTGATCGTGTTCTGTTTGAAGGCACAAAAGCGACCTAATTAATATGTCAATACCTTTAATCCATACACATAAGAGTAAAACTTTTGTATTATTGTGTAAAAACAATAACGGCAGTTCTTAGTGGGTCAGGTGCTGCACTATTTCTTGTGCGTGTGAAGTGACTCATTTACAAAATGTCCTTTTTACACTAAACAACTTAAATGTTAATGTGTTATTTAGTGAATTTTAGAGGGACTGGTAGGAAAACCAATTGCCATTGTCATTGTCTTTCTGCCAAGATAAGATGACTTATTGGTGTTATGGTTAAACATTTATTAGATGATTATGAGGTTTGTATTGTTCTTCTTATCTAAATGTAGGTAAGAAAACAAACAATTTTAATGCAGCTTCTCAACTATTAGTCTAACATTCAAATAGACGCACCCTCCATGGCATCACTGAGAAAGCTGACAGAGCTCAAGCCTCTCTTCCTGTGCACCAGAGGGGGCTCTGCCACTGTGGGGGAGGGCTGGAGTTGAGGTCTGGGAACTGTGTCCTCTGCAGCGATGGGCTTCTGGTAGACAAAAAATACCTAAAAAGAATTAAATTCAAGGCTTTAATTTGGTAGGATCATAATTCAGATTCGTGTCAAGTGTTTTCAGAGTTTAAGGTAGCTACTATATCCTTAAATCTATAAATCCATTTAACTGCCTTTTTTTTTTTAGGATAGTCAAATTACACAGGCTTCCTCCACTTACTGTGTCTTCCCTGACTCTCTCCATGCTGTGAGCTGGCATGGATGTAGGGGTGTGCAGACCCACAGCAGTGACTCCGTTCTGGTCTAGAGAGATGTTTAGCCGACCATTGACATTGAGGCTGGGGGTGAAGACTTGGGAGCAGTGGCTCCTCACGCTGCCCGTCCTCCTCTTCCAGGGTGTTGCTGTCGAACTGGCGCGACTTCTGAACACGTCCCCATGAACACTGTACTCATCATCCCCGAAGTCAGCCTCTGAGTTGTTGCGAGCCCGAAAAGAGCTGAAGATGCTGATCTGGCTTCCTCTCCTGGTGCTGAGGGGGTGAGAGGAGAGAGTGGCCAGCAGAGGGTGGACTGGCAGGGGGGACAGAGGAGGCTACAGAAACACACAGAGAATAGATTAGCTCCAGGAGGCTGGAAAATCAAAGACTATCTAGCGTGTGTTTGTAGACTGCTGTACCATTGGTTCATCCAGGGGGTCCAACTTATCATCAGCAGCTTCCTCTGCGGTTTCCTCTGACAGCGTCCTGTGAGATCTTCTTCTTCGACTGCTGCTTCGTCGTATACTTCCTGCCTTCGGGCAAAATGGAGACAGCTCTGGCGACAACACCGAGTCCGTCTCCTGTGCTTGTCTTCTAGCTGCCAACTTTACACACAAATACATTATTACGTTTCAAGCATAAAGCACACGAGAACTCAAAGATCCTGTCTGCATTGCACCCACTCTTTGCTCTCTTCTGAGGTGTTCCATAGCCAGCTGAAACTCCCTCTCCTTCTGCCAGGCCTCAGCGATGGTCGCCTGATTCTGCTCCTCATAGGCCATGGCCACTACAGCCAAGATCAGGTTGACCAGGTAGAAGGAGCCCAGGAAGATCACCAGCACAAAGAAAACCATGTATGTCTTCCCTGCTGAGCGCAGAGTCTGAAGGAATCACCACACAGAGTTAGTAAAAACAAATTCACATGTTAAAGGGAAAAGCTGATTTTTTTTGTATTGTTGTATGTTTATTTAAAAAAGGAGAAAATGACAGACAATCCCCAGTATTACCTTTTTATCTACAGTTTTTTTGTATTAAAATTAAAGAATTAAACACTCATTGCAATGCAACTGCAATGCAGTTTAAATAAAAGCTTAACTACTCACGCGGAGTAAATAGTATAATTAAATTGAGCCCATATATCTCCTTAGTTAACTATTTAAGCTGCTTTCACTTCAGAGCAGTAGAAGAAACTATGTGAAGTTATAAAAAACTCTAAAATCAGAATCTATGTCTGGTTATTTTATTCATACATTCTGCTGAGAGAGAGATCATCATTCGTTGTGTTTCAGACCGACTTGTTAATGTCGGTTTAATATTCAGTGTCCTTTCAGCTCTGTTTGTGTCTCCACCATAGACTGTATGTAAAAATAAACAAAGCAACCAGGTGTCAAAGTGAAGCCAGTGTGGAAGTGCAAAGAAAGTACAATGGTATCTAGATACTGGCTCCAAAAAAATTCTGGCTTCAATTGACTTCAATTCAGAAATGATCACTTTCAATCATGAAATGCTCGTTGTCATTGTGACGTCACGAGCTCAGGTCAGTTCTGACTACCAACTAATGGTCCATCTGAAAATCATTTCATCGTTAAGTAGCTAATAAGCTTCAAAAAGACGACAATTTAGGGGTGTGGTCAGTTTGATTGCCTCCAATGAGACCAGACCTGAACTCAAGTCTGATACACATTGGACAGTATCATTGGGTTCAAGGGTCAGACCCACTTCCTAATTTTTCCCTTCATATCAGGTGTGTTGGAAGAAGGAAACATTTAAAACATGCAGGATAACGGCCCTTGAGGACCAGGATTGGACACTCCTGGCCTAAAAACTCAAAACAATGACCTGAAAGTGATTAAAACTCTCGGTATGGTATTGGTATATTGGTATTGTTGGAGGATGGTTTGTTTGAGATTAATTGGCCATTTGTAAGTAAAGCATTATAGTAACTGACCTTGTTTGTAGACAAATTATTTAAAAACTACTTTAACTACTTCTAAAACTATACACAACTGTGTTTATGGGCCCAAGAACATTTATGAGAATACTGTTGATTATTGAAATTTAGCTTGCAGTATAATGGCTGACAAAAACTGAGATTCAAATATTGCACCTGATGAAACAGTTTTTCCCAGTAGTCTTGTGTCATGAGTCGGAAAAGCGCCAGAAAAGCCCAGCCAAAGGTATCAAAACTGGTGTAGCTGTAGTTGGGATTCCTCCCTACTTTTAGGCAGTCAAATCCATCTGGGCACTTCCTGTAATGTACAACCATTGAGAGGCAGAAGACAGATGATTAGAGGACAGACCTGATAAACAAAGCACAATTAAAAGGCAGCTGGGACAGATACAGCGGCGTTAGCGTGCAGCATGCTTTACCAGAGTTAAAAACATCTCCAGTATCTACATGTAGTCCTGCGGCCTTTGACTCCACACAGAAGAGAAGCAGATGACAGAGTAAGTACACACACTGCTGTCATCACCATTATTTCAACTGAAGAGGGCACTTGAAATATGTTTCAGGCAGGAGCACTAAAATGCACTGGAGCAAAAGGGATTACACTGAGCCAGATGGATATCAAATTGTAGTTCAAAAAATTTTCAGCTCGATGCTTCCATCTCTGATCTTCATTGTTAGCATAGTGGCATTACAGCAAATATTTAAGTCCAGCAGCTGAGAACAAGCTGGACTGCCATGTCAATCTGAGTGCAGAATAATTTCGTAATGGCTGGCAAACAGCTGGGCGGGAGAGCACTGCTGTGAGAACAGCTGTAGATCTCACCAAGCAGCCAGCTAAGCAGGAATGCTCACTAATATCCAGCAGTGAGGACAGAGGAGGCTGCGTGAGGCCAGCGACATCTTCCTGTCAGCCAGTTCATCTGCTACACGGCTCAGCCTGTCAGCAATCTGCTCACCGCTTTTATTCACTATGACAAAACAGCAAACATGCTAAACAAAGGCTGTCTTGAAGGACCACACCATAGTTTTGCATATTCCTTACTCACTCAGTCAGATTTTGTTTAGGCATACTTTCATGCAAACTATTTATTTTATTTTTCTAAGTATATTTTGTCAAATTAATATTTTTAGTTTTTCTTTTTAGTTTTCTTTTCTATTTGAACTTTTTATACTCAATAAAGTTGATCTTATCTTATCTTATCTTAGTAGTTAGTGTAGTAAATATATTTTGTTATTTAGTGACCATGTATCCTTCTATCCAAATCTCAGATCCATCTCAGCCAAGCTCAAGGGGCTGTGTGCTTTATATTTAGAGCTCTTCATTTACAGCTATAGTTAAACTAAACACAAGACACTTGTATTGTGTTTAGCTTAACTAAATGCTATAAGTAGCAATTATACCTTTTCAGTTGTGAATATTTGTTCCTTTTCTTTACCTTATGTGATACTTTTTAGACTGTTGGCGAAGACGATACCTTTAAAGATGTCACCTTTGACACACATTTAACTCACATTTACATTTTCAGGGACTAGTCTGGAAATCAACCTGTAGATGAATTGAAAAATAAGGCACTCATTTTCCTTCATACAGTGCAGCCTAATTAATGGAAAACACTGTAATTTTATAGAGTGGCTTCATGGATGATATGAAATCCTAATTTACACTGAGTCACCATTTGTTCAGCAAGTCCCGTTGAAGATTGAGAAAATAACTCAATAACAATTGTCTTCTAATATAAAGGTTTTCTGGGCACTAGGTGCCTTTATTTGATGCACACACACAGATGACAAACTGCATCTAATAATGCTCTAGTTGATGCAGTGCTGTCGTTTGAACAGTTATATGAATGTGAGACTCCTCCTGTAATTAGATGCTGTTGAAAAAACAAGGCACCTGTGGGGCTGATTCCCCAGAAGTTTCTATAGCAACTGCCCTGGAGAGCGATCTGAGTTAGTGCTCCACAAGGAAAGCTGCTGATATGTATATACATACATTTCACATGTACTGTCAAACCATCAAGCCCAACCATTCTGTAAATGTTTTCTATTTTTGGGCTGCATTGTTTACTATATTTTCAGATAACCACTGTTTTTACTTTATTTCTTTTGAGCATGAAAAGTTTAATTTTTCATGATCCTTTCTCCTCTAACGTAGTTATAGGCAAATACAGTTTTTAAAAGTTCAAGCATGACCTCAGAACTATAATGCAATCTTGAAAAATGCAAACTGCTCGTTCACGGTAAAGAGTTACACAACTGTATAGAAATAATAATAAATGCAAAAACTATGGCTTCTTTGGAAAAGTAGGAAAACACATTCAGTCTAAAACAGCATGCATTTGTAAAGTAAAGTACAGTAGTAAAGTATAAATGATTTGCAAGTTTGCAAGCCATGTTACGTAACCACAGCAACACAATCTGGGCTGCGTAAAAGCTTCATCAAGGCTCTCTGCTACACATTTACATTTCTTATAAGTATTATCTTTGGGAGTGTAGCATCCAGCTCCTGCAGTTTGTGTAACAGAGCAGCAGTAGAACATCTGTCCATTTCAACAATTTTTCCAGGGTGACGTGAAGGTGGTGGGTTTCCATCAGTTCAATCAAGGGCATAAGTTTAAACTGTCTATACAATCAGTCATAATCCTTAATGCACAGTGGCTTTAAGATGTGAAGGGATAAGCATCTGCCTGAACGCTGCAGTAGGCATGAAGAGAAATAGCCTGAACCTTTGAGCAAATCATTTATCACAAACTTGTTAACCATCTAGGCTGAAAATATCATTCGAATATGTGTGTGCCCAGTGTCTATCTGTTCTACTGCGCATGAATGTGACAGTGTGTGTGTGTGTCATCATAACGTATCCAAAGCTTTAATTTGGAAATCTACTCAGGGATTACTTGTTGGAATACACTCAAAAGATTAAGCATCCTCTATGTTTTACGTCCTCCATCCTGACCTGCTTAATATCTTGCCCGTCTGCACAGCCAGACTCAGAAAGTTCCATCTAAAACGTCAAAGAAGTTAAAAGGCTGTCTCAATCATTTGCCAACAAAAACGTACGCTACCTTATGGTTACTTAACCTATAACCTTGCAAGTAGTCACTAGTCTGTGTCACACTTCATTTGACATCAGTCTAACTGCAAAGAAAAATAAAAAATGGAATAAATACCACATTCATAATGAGGATGCAGCAGTTTTCTAACTGAATGGAGACAACAGGGTTTATACATTTTGTTTTTAAAGAGCTAATTACACAAAGTAAGAGACTGGAAGTATATCATGATGCAGACTTGGCGTTCCAGAAACAAGAAAGACTAAAAACTGCAGTGAGTGGTAGGTGGGACAACTGGTCTCATCAATACTACTCTGTTCTTACTGACTAGTGCATGAGGGAGTCTAATGACATCCTTTCCTAAATGCCCTCTTTTCTCTCTGACTTGAACACAAATCACTGAATTAGATTTTATTTCTTGGCATATTAAAAGCTGAATGGACTGCACGTATACGGCACATTTTTACCATAACTTAGATCTACAATTAGTTTTTCTCCTCACTATTTACCCATGCACACACACACCAGTAGAAACAGGGTCTTGCTCATGGACATTTTGACATGTGGACAGAGCCAGAGATCAGACAATCAGCTAGGGATGAGCCGGATACTCGGTTCAAACGAGTACTCGTTACGGATAATGCAGTTTTGCCGAGGCCGAGCAGGGCACAAGCATATTTTTTATTATGCGTATCATATGCAATCAGGAAAGACTTCGTGATTTCCCAAAATTGAATAAACACCACACGTAGCAATGGAAAACTGCTTTGTTAACTCAATCATGTTGTAACTAGAATATCCGCTGAAAAAAATATTTTTTCATGGACTGATAGTAACAGGGTAACAGTAGTTTGTTAACAGCAGCTAGCTTGCTAGCGGGCGGTTGTTGTGAACCGGCTACCTATGCAGTGACTACTGACCTTTTACGGTGACACGGCCCCAACTTGGCTCCTTGCCAGTGGAAAAACAAACCGGTTCATAGGAGAAACGGGATCTGAACCAACTAACCACCAGGACTAGCACCGGTTTTTGTTTGGTGGAAAAGGGCGACGGTGAACTTATTTCGTAATGTACGCGGTGCATGTGACGAGAGACAGAGCTGAAAACGGCTCGTGTCGCGTGGGTCACTGCCTCGAGCCTCCACTCCGGTCAGGTTTGGAGGTTTTCTTGAGCTCGCCTCTCTTTCAGTTTGTATGCTGTTTAAATTTTCTTAGTGTCTTAGTGAACTTAATTCGTAAGTACACGGTGCATTTGACAAGACAGAGCTGTAAACAGCTCGTCTCGTGTCAGTCACTTCCTACACCCTGGTCTTTTGGGGGTTTTTTTTGTCCTCCACACAGCTGTCCTCAGGGACAGTGCAGGCTAGTGCAGATAGTGCAGGTCCTTTACTATTGTGATTAAAAAAAAAACAAAAAAAACCCCATTGGTTCGAATCTCAATTTTGAGGCTGTTCTAATGGTTTTCACTTAAAATAATGTACAGAATTAAATCCCACCCATTTCCGGTTAAACCACGCCCACTTCTGGTTTGGGCTCCACCCCCTCTGAGTACAGACATAGATACAGATACAGATAGTGCTGTACTCACTCATCCTTACAATTAACTTTATGATTTTGGGGCAACCTGCTCTGCAAGCTAAGTCACAGTCACCATCATCAAGTCATTAAGTCCATGTGTTTTAGGAGGAGAGGTTACCTTGTGACATCAATTGCTAAAGGGTGGCTGGAGTTTTATCTCAATAAGAATCTGGGCTCACTTGCATCATGAACAAACTCTTCCTATTTGCTTAATAAATGACTATATTAACATCAATATTAGCTTAGCTTCACACAGGTCTAATAAAATAGCTAATCAAGTTTAAACCTTTCATATTGTTATTTGACTGGCTGGTTAGAAGGTAGTCCAGTCAGTTACAGCTAACAGTTAGTCAAACATAGGGCTAGGTGTGAAATTGGATGAATTATTTTAGGCCCCCTAGTTCCAGAAGCAGAAGTCCCATTCATTCAAGAGACAATCAGTGACCCTAAAACTCTGTCATATGAGCTCCTAATGTTACACATGAGCTGAAGACCACAGGTGAGGTGAGGTACCTGCTGAGGAGACATGAGTTCCCTTCTTGTGACCGGCTCCTTTCCCCCTCCTTCATCCACAGGGGTACAGAGTGAGAGGGAAACACCCCTGAAACTCACTGTCTCTCCTGTTTTGCAAAATCTTTACTTGTGTAACTCACAATTGTTGAAATGGGATGTACCTGACTAATTCTGCTAAAAATAATACAACAATTCAGTGCAGGACCACCAGGTTCTGTAACAGCTTTTTCCCTCAAGCCATCAGACTATTGAATAAACAATAAACACCCATTCACATGGCTGCACTGCACCGACACTTCACTACTGCTGCCATCACTTTGGACGACCACCATTCTGGTTTTTCCTGTTTTTCTTGCCCTCTTGTTAATAATAAATGCTTTTATACATGTAAGATATACTGTTATATATATATATATATCTTATTTTACTTTATTTTTATTTCTATTTTTTATCCTTATACCTGCCTGCAGCTGTTTGTTCTCACACTGTTGTTGTTTTTATTCTGCTTGAGACACGCAACGCAATTTTGTTCTTTAACACTTCATATATTTGAATGACAATAAAGTCTAAGTCTAAGTTATAAAGCATTGTATGAGTGATGTATAAACCATCTGGCAAACTGTAACTTTTGAGCTGATAAAGGAGGTTCAGTTCAGCCTTTTGTTTTGTTTTGTCTTTTTGCTTTTGTATTTCAGTGTTTTCTTGGATGACCAAAGGGACTTAACACTTAGTTGTGAGATAAAGTTGTTGTTCTGTGTAAATCAAGTAGTGTATTTACCCATTTCACCACAGCTACAAATTTCACAAACAGCAGAATTTTTATTATGCAACATCTTTATCTGCTATCTGCAGGAGCCCAACATTCACTTGTTTCACCTCTTCGCTGTTTTGATGACTGCCCTGCCATGAAAAATAGTGTTTTGTGCATAGGGTTATACATAACCAAAAAAATCTAGTTGTTTGGTAGCTCCATATACTTTATGTACACTACAGAATGTAATAAGTTTAATACAGACCTGTCATATCACCTGTTTTGAATGTGTAAGAAAATAAAAAAATATGCACAACCTTTCCTACAAAAGCCTAATATCATCAACATTTTTATTTGCTATCATCCATTATATTGTATTATTAAGAGGAGCACCTAATGGAAGCCATTTGTTGAAGCTGCAGGATTTCAGATTCACACAGATGGGTATTTAGTTCACTATAACCCTTGAACTAGACCTGGCAGGGGCAGAGTCATCCTGTTGTGCTTGTTTCAAAAGCATTTGGATTTACAGGATTATTCCGTGCGTAGGCTGAGTAGCAATATTTGGATGGTTTCACACTGTGCCTTTGATTGGGAACAAAGTCGATCACTCCACAGGAAAAATATCATCTATGCATTTATGTCTACATTTACTGACGGCACATTTGGAACAGCTAGAAATGCAAAGACCTGATTTTTAACTTAGTTTAATTGAGGTCATTTGTACTTTGTGAAAGAAAGCGGGTTCATCTGAGGCACTGCTTGAAACCGTCCGTACAGTGTCTCCTCTCAACAATAACAGAATATCAATCTGAAGAGATCCGGTGCGCTCCAGTTAACCTAATCATGTCATAGAGCTTTTGAGATGATGAAATCTCCAAAGACCCCTCTCTCTCCAGCTGGCAACTCCATGTTTCTGAGTAAAAGGTTCCAGTAGGTGATTATCCACACCACATGTCGTCTTGTGTACAGCCTCTCTCACGCTACACCCCTTCCTCTGATGGGATCATTCCTCTATGCATTATGCCCCTAAGTCGCAGATTGAAAATATAGACTAAAGTACATTATCTATTGTTGTGTCTGTTTTTTCTTACTTTGCAGAAACTATCCGTGCTGAGCTTGGTGCTCAAGCTACTATATCCAATTACGCACATGACATGCAATGGATCAAAAGCCATTAGATAGTAAGCATTTTGATATTATGTAATAGCCTGCAGATGATTAACAAGCAGTAAGCAGAGCAAATATTCACTTACCCTGCATCACTTCCGTATCCACATATTAAGGCATCCTTTGCTCCTTCAACTTTGTAAAAATTATCTAAGGAAAGCAAAAAAAACAAAACACAACACACTTATTCCAGTGTATTTACAAAGTGCAGTTATTGCAGAATATTCAGGACGCTGGATGTGTGTGACCTGCTTTCCAAGCCTGAACCTTGTTGTGTTTTAGCTGACCTTCACTGCTGAGGAAGTCCACAGTTGAGTTCCAGGTCCTGTTGTTGCAGATGAAAGACGTGTTGGCGCTGAACGAGGAGTTGACGCAGTGCGCGAGGCTGCGGACACACTTTTGTCGCAGGAGCCCCATGAAAAGCTGCAGGCCGATGAGGGCGAAAACACTGAGACAGAAGACGGTGAGGATCATCACATCCGCCAGCTTCCTCACAGACTGGATCAGGGCACCGACGATTGTCTTCAGACCTGGAGGGAAGGGAGCAAACAATACAATGGTTGTTTCCATTTAGACATAATTGGATACACGAGAGAGGAGACCTGGCCTGAGGTTTGGCCTGACGGTCGTCTTACCTGGGATAACTGAGATGGTTTTCAGCGCACGCAGTACTCTAAAGGTTCTTAGAGCAGAGACGTTTCCAAGGTCTACAAACTCTGTCACGTATCTGTAATTTAACAGGAAGAGCAAAGGAGATTAAACAAAACAGGATTTCTGCAGGATCAGAGGAAACCATTGATCTTCAGACATAATCAAAGGTATGACTGAACGTCATGGTTTAAGACAGAAACTTTAACTCAACGCTTCTCTAGAAGTCTTCTTATTACATTATAATATGTAGAAAACATTTATAGTTTTCATTAAATGTATAAGTGAGTTTAGGGGCAATGGAAAAAAGCAACACAACACTGGCATATCCTGCTACATTGCAGAGATGGATTATCCTTCATTTAGAAACATGTATTGGTTTTACTGAAGATCACTGATCAATGAACCCTGATCTTTTAGCTCTGGGTTTAGTCTCCAGTGACTCTGAAGACTAATAACTCTCCCTTTAACTGCTGAATGCTCCACTGTCTTCACTTTGTCAAGAGATGTTTTGTAAAAACATCATAAAACGGCAGGAAAAAACTCCTGGAGCTTAAAGAACAGCAAGTGAAGCACAGCAGTCGTGTTGGATGATGATTGTCTGTGGGTTCACCTCTTTTTACTAAACAAGCAGTCCTATGATTCATCATTAATGCAAAAATAAAGGTGGTTTTGTCTTTCTGTTTTCAAACAAAGCAAATGTCCTGTCAGGATGATTGCTCTTTAACGACACAGCGCCAGTGAGAGGTCACCTGTCTAATCTGCCACTTGGTTACAGAGTCATTTCACACAAATCTCTAACCTCCACTATGGGCTTTATGTTCATGGTGTTTCAAATCATCACAGAGGATGACTACGGTCACACTGACATCAGGGGAAAATACTTAAATAAGGATTTGTTCTGCTCATTATTACATTTCACATAAAAACTGTCTCCCAACACAGAATGAGAGCACTGAACACTGCAAACACTTATTCAATTTGATGTTTCAGAGCACACATCTGCAGTACGACTAGTGAAGGTCAAAAGAGTGATGATCAGTATGATGGTGTCATGTAAAAGTCATTGGTACTCACGCCATGACAATGACACTGAAGTCCAGCCAGTTCCATGGATCTCTTAAGAAAGTGAACGGCACTATACAAAATCCTCTTGCCAGTATTTTTATTGCTGACTCGAAAGTGTAAATGGCAGTAAATGTGTACCTGAAAAATATTCACGGCAGAGGGAAAGAAGGAAGCATCATCAGTGAAAACAATCTGAACTCTAAAACAAACGTGACAACAGTAACAGCTGAAACGTAAAAATAAGAAAGGATTTATGATAACACAGTTATGGTGGACAGATATTATTGGCAGGTTTTCTGGAAGAAATGGAAAGACATGCTGATGAACACGAACATTATTGTGGTCTTCATTAATAAGTGTTTCACATTTGGAAATAGGAACATAATTGGTAGTACTTTAAAGTTATTATTACATTAAATCACATTGTTTTTCATACTTTGTAAAGCTACCTACAGGACCCAGTATGATTTGTATTGATTATACACTCATACATTATACAGTATAGACTGAGCCACATTAAACATCAATCTTGTTTACACTTAATTGATGAAGTTGAAAAAAGTACAAAAATAACAGAAGTTGCTGTAAATGTAGACACAAAATCGCATGCTGAACATGTCTGTGACTCACTGATGATGAACAACTTTCAGCCACGTCTTTCACATCATGCACAGCACAAGCTTCTCAACATTTTCTTTTTTAATGGCAGTTTTTATTCCCTACTGCTGCATGCTTTCTTCACTGGACAGACACGGTGTTCTTGGTTTTCTGAGTGCTGGAAATGTTACATGCATCGTATACTTACATGTAAATTAACTGTCCAGTTGTCATAGATAAAGCAACAAACCCCAGCAAAACTTCACATTAGAACAGATTTAGCAGAGTTTAAAATGACAAACACAGCTTCAGTATTATAAATACTTACTCCAGGTATTTGGTCCATGGCGCCGGATCAGACATGGCCATGAAGAAACAGTTGGTCAGTATAGTGAACATTATGAATAAGCTAAACAATGTGGGAGCAGGTTAAGGAAAGTGTATTCAGACATCGTAAAAACAGTTTCACAGTCAAATCAATTTTTTGTTACAAGCCTACAATGTTTTTCTGATTAGAATCCTGTGATATATACACATTAGGTTAACCTGTCTGTACGTGTATTAACAGCACTACAACTGCACTGTGTGCAGATTATAGAAAATGTAAGTAAATTCCATTTACATTAAATCAGGAGAGTGATATCATCTCTCATATGAATGGATGAAATCATAACAAAGGTTTCTGACCTTGCAACTTTAAAAGATGAAATGATTACAAAGATTAAAGCATTTCAGGATAAAATAATCAGAGAGGCCCCAGAATAACATTCAAGAATTTCTTTGTACAATATGAATTATTTAATCATATCCGTTTTATTGCAAAGTTAACCTATAGTTTTGGTATTTTAACTCATTCAGCCTGTAGTTCAGAGCACACAAATCAGTCAGTTACAGTTATTTATATGATGTGTCAGTTTCAGAACATCCACAAGAGCTGAGAGTAAATGTTACAATATTTATTAGATATCTTAATCCATAGATTTTGTGTGATTTATATCACAGAAGAGATCCAGAGGAAAAGATTCTCTCCTGCATGTAAATTACGAATCGTCTGTCTGAGAACTAATAGGCAGCCATCACATGATGTGAAATCTCCTTGCTCTTATTTCATTTCAGAGATTAAAAGAGGGATATGAGGGGATTTAGTTTGCGATGCCAGAGAGGACCATTTACAAAGCTGTTTCAAAAATGGGACTATGGAAAAATCCAATAGAAACCTGCGGGGGGAAATCATTAAATATTAGAAATTGGCTTATCTGCCAGTTCAACATGCAAGAAGTGGAATTTGCAATACTTATGTATAAAATTAATATCATGGTGGGAACTTTTCACAGTTGTTTGTTCCTATGGGTGGGTCACATCTTGTCATCACAAATGTCAAGACACATACCTAGATTTCCTGATCGCCTATAAATTTTAACTGTTTGATCAATTTCAGATTCACCTAACTATTAAAAAATATGTTTTTTTCATTTTTTTTAGAATATCCAAACACCACATCATCCTTCAACAGTCAAATTAAATGCAGACACACACACACACACACTGAGCAATCAAAAAGGATATGAATGGACTAAAACTTTTATGGCGACTGATCTGATGCAGTGAAATGGACTAATGATGTAAAGTGCAGACGTGGAACTGAATCTGAAGATAGCCTTCCCTTTGTTTAGTACTATAAAAGTCTGCAAAGAAAACAAAAAAAGCACGTGTCAATTCTGAAAAGCATCACATTTTCTAATATCAGCAATATTATCAAACACAATGTGAACACAAAACAAATTGTAATCACTAAGTGCATTTCTGAAACAGATTTTTCCATCATATAAAGACACAGTTTCTTTCAGTTCTGCAGAGAAACTCTCTTTATGCAGCGGTTCAGCTGTTTTCTTTACCAATAACATAGCTGCTGCACTGAGTCCATCAGTCTGTCTACCATCTGTGTTAACTTCCACCAGCAGCACTTCTGCCTCCAAGAAGCAAGCGAGCAGTGAGTGCCCATACACGCAGCCAGCGAGGCCAGTTGAGATAATGTAGGCAACTCCAAAGCAGGCTGAACCTTTCCCCAACAGATGTGGCATTTATTTAAATATTTTTCGTCTTTGGATAATCCCCCCATCCAGCAGCGCATCACATGCCAAAACAAAGAGACCCTGAGAATGGCTGCCACGTCCTTTTTTCATCTCTTCATAAGCGGCCCATTAATGGGCAGCAGCCTGATCTACCGACTCTGCAAATCAAAACTTGATAATCCTATTTCAGCCTCCACAGAGATCTGAAGAGATGCAGTCACACAGGCCATGTCTCAGCTAGCTGCTCTAAAGCACTGCTTGGTAAATTCTGTGAAAACATTTGGAGGATCACGACCACATCATGTTCACCAGCTCAGATGAGGGTGTTATTTATCTGCAGCTGTGCAGAAAAATTAACAAACAGCCACTGCTCATATACCACAAGCTAATAATCAATTAGTGCATCACTAATTTTTTTAGATACAGTCAGAAAAGTGAATGTTTTAAAACAATGTCACTCATTTAAAAAGTAATTGTAAATATTCCTGTTTCAACAAGAAATGCAAAAAAAAAAAAGATATATTTTTATGTATGTGTCAGACTTAATGTCAGTGCCTGAATTGAAAGCAGTGACAGCGCGACAGCAGGGACACCCCAATTAATCAATGGCAAATTTCTGAGAAGGACCAAAAATTTTTTTTTTTAAATTTCCCTTTCCTCACTGCATCTCAGAGGCACCTTGGTTATCAGGCACATGCTTTTTGTAGTAATGATTCCTCTGATGTGGCCAAATTATACCCTCTACTGTAAGCACTCTTTTAGTGCAACATTTTTAAGTTCATATGTGGCTAACATATCTCACACTCCTCTGGTTAATTACAATAATCCTTAGTTGAAGACTTCAGCCTGAAAAACCTAAGCTGAATGTGTTTGTTTCCCTAACCTTACTTTATATTATTTCCAAGAACTAGATGTCGAGACAAGACAAGTTCTTACCCTCTGGTTCTTGTAGTAAAACGGATCAATGTCCTCCAGTGGCACACCGATGAGGTCTGGAGGAATGTCACCGTAGATGCGTGGCAGCTGTTTGCCTGCCTCCAGGTCGGCCCTGGGTTTAGGTGGCTCTGCGTTCCTGTGAGCCTCCTGGCAATCCTTGGCATTCTTGGCCTGCTCCTCTGCAATCCGCTGCTCCAAGGCAGCCAAGGATTCGCGAGTGAACCGCCGCAAGCCATCAGGACCCGTTGGTAACAGCATGGCTGCCATCTTTTCATCCTGATTCTTGTGTACTAGAATTTGCTTACAGCTGCGATTGGGAAAAAAAATACATGACCTTTCAGTGTCTTTTTGTATCAGTTCTTCACACAAAGTTTGTCACAAAATTTCTTAAAACAATTCTGCTGCAATCAATATTATGTATAAACAGTGGATTAAATGACAATGTAATATTTTGAGATGACATTCAAAGGACTGTATAATTTCAAAAGATGTTGCTTGTAGTGACAAACGCACAGAGTAAAGCCAGACAATTCCCTCGAAGCATCTTAAAAACTTGTGAAGCTAGCTGTTGTGGTTTTGAGTCAGTGATGACTGTGTCTTGCTGTCCCCATTAATACATTTCCAAGTGCAACAAGAAGCAATCTTTGATTCACATCTCAAAACAACAAACAGCCAAAGTTACTACACCAGAGAGTATTTCACATATAAATACTCAGACATGTGCTCCAGGAAATGGTTGAGACCAAAACTGAATGAAAAGACGACAAATGTTGAACTTCATCACCACCTTTAATGTTTAGGTGATTGTAAGTCAGTACAGGTTTTAAAGCTTAGTGTGCTGCTCCCAAAGGCCCAAAACATGTTACTGTAGGTTTAAAGCCTCCATGTAAATTCAATGAAAGATGATGAAAGATGTTCTGTAAAAGCTTGTCTGAATGGGATCTCATAATTTAAAATGTCACGTTCATACAAACCATTACACTAATGTACCTAACACAGGAAGTAGTTACTTTTTTGGGCAAGAAAAGATTAAAAGTGTTATTATAAAAGGTGTATGTATTTGTCATGGGCACAGATTTGTAAGTCACTGAATCTCCTTTGTGTCCTCTCTTTCAAACATTGTTAAATTGCAAAATATTGTGTAAAGATTTAAGTCAAAAGCTAAACTGTCTGAATGTTTTTTTTGAATGGAAGATTGTGCAGAGGGAGGTCATACAATCTAAACTCTTCACCTTCAGCACTGACTGCCAGCTTTCAGTTAAACTGTCTTGGTCAAACTACGACAGCCATAGTTTGGACTCAGAATGAAGAAGTCCACAGTCCAGGGTCGTAACAATTCCTCAGACAAGGGGTTTTTTTTAGGATGGTAAGTCCTTGTTGAGAGCATCCAGTTAAATGAGGGAAACCACAATCCTGGTTGTCGAGGGCCGCTATCCTGCATGTTTTAGATGTGTCCCTCTTCCAACACACCTGATTCAAATGATCAGCTCATCATCAAGCTCTGCAGAAGGCTGCTAATGATCCTGATCATTTGAATCAGGTGTTGGAAGAGGGACACATCTAAAACATGCAGGATAGTGGCCCTCGAGGACCAGGATTGGACACCCCTGGTGTAGACATTCACCTGCCAGTAAATCTGAAGATGTTTTCTGTCATTGAGTCAAATCTTTACCCAACTGCGGTGGTCCTAAATGATGCTGGTGCCATGTTATGTTTCACAGCATTAACACTTTTTATGATAATTACCACATTCCTGATATTACAAGATAACTATCACTGATACAAAAACTAGGATGACACTTGATTTTATTTACTGATATTAGTGCAGGTGACATTTTAGGGTCTTTTCATGGGTAAACGTGGCAGCATATCTTTGTCATATATCCTGCAGACTCTGAGCCACAATATGCCAGTCTAATACTCACTGTCCTTTTACCTCTGTTTGACCTCTGTTACACACAATTATTTGATTCATTGTCCAACTGATAATATCTGAAGTGGTGTGTATAGGAGGTTGTTATGATGTTAAACTTTTAACTTTAGTTTGTCTGGTGTCAGTTTAGAGGAATATTGCATATCGCCTTCTAAATTTTAAAACTGTGTCTTTAAAACTGTATTAAAATTGCAGAGAAGAATCTTGGTTGTAGAGTCAATTGTTGGTTTTATCCTATTTCAGAGAACAGCAGAAAGATACTAAATATAGTATCATAATATTGAACAGCTTGAAATCCAATTTGTGGAAGTTTAAAATCGAAAGACTAAAGTTAGCTCCCATGGACTAAGCATTAAGACAGTTTGCAGGTAATCTGCTCAGAGATGAAAGCCACTATGTGAATAAAGACTACTAAGAATACTGAAGGCAGTTCCACTACCAAAAATCCACTCCCACATTTTAGCCAGTGACGGAGTCTGAGATTTTAATAACTGAAAAAGCTTTCCAAAGAGAGGATTACATTTCTATGTTCCCCTTTTGACAGAGAAAATACCATTGTATCCTTTTCATATTGACTAAGCTCTGTGAGTTTTCCATTTCCTCCTGTCCTGAAATGCATTGATCCCTTCACACGTCCAGCCAGACGCTAGTTATCTGCTTTGACTTGATCTGCTTATTTGGCCCAGGTTGATCTCAGATCAGCTCGTCTCATACACTGAATCCAGTGCTTTCCTATTTGCTATCAAAATAAAGAGGTTAAGGTCCATTTGCAACGTCATAAAGCAGATAAACAATTTCAAAGCAATAATATTTCTGTCATGATGTTAGGGGATGTGACGAATTGTTCCAAAAACACAGTCCCAGTCATTTCATCTATGAAAGCTAATGAATTATGCAGCACATGGAGGAACTATGATGATGACCAGTCTGTGGAATGCAAAGTGGTAAATGATAATTATTTATCATAATCACATTGAAATGAACAGGGAGAATCTGGCTGCATGGTTTTCCTTTGCACACCAGCTCGCTTGTTGAAGGAAATGGTTGTAAAGAATTACACCAAACAGTGGGGGGGGGGGG